>CAUYLG010000704.1:0-81125 GCA_963573385.1 Cacajao melanocephalus
TTCCCTTCCACTCAGTGTGGAAGCTGCTTTCCTCTCCTGGATTCCATCTTTCTGGATTCTCTCACTCAGTGTGAGAGTTAGCTGTTTCTCTCTCCTTCTCCAGTTTCTCTCTCTCTTTCTCTCTCTCTCTCTCTCTAAATAAATCACTTTCTATAAACACTTTTAAGTCGACCTTTACTGCGCACTGCACCGTGGTCCCCTCTCTCATTCATGAGAGGGCAGGAGACCAAGAACCTGGAGAAACGTCCTCTCAGGGAAGCTGAGGGCACCCTGAACCCCTGAACCCCACTATAACAAGAGGAGGAAGGGCCCAAATTGCCTGAGCAAGCACTTGACAGAGGGCGCAGTGGCCTGGCTGGGGGTGACATCCAGAGTCCTGAGCCCCAAGGGTTCCGAGAAGAGCCTCACTGCAGTGTCCCCAGTTCACAGATGCATGGCCTTTAAGCAGACACTCCTAGAAAGTGGTGGTTGTTGTTTTTAATCCAAGTGAGAGAGAGCTCGGGAATCTGCGTGCGCAAAGCAGGAAGACCACGTGGAGAGCTGAGAAAACAAGCAAGGGAGACGCTCTCCTCCTTCCACCCCGACAGAAACAGACGCTTCTGCATTTTCCCTTCGGAGGCCTTCCATTGGCACATTCTTTTCTATGAAAGGCGCATGTTTTGCTTTGTCTTTCAGCAATATCGCTGCCTCTGCCTTCTTTTGCTTCACAGCTATGCCCATGCCTGTTATTTTATGTTTTACCTTTCTGAAGCGTTTTTGTGCTGGTTTGACTGCAAAGCCCTCAAATATTGACTATCAATCCCATTTGAGTGCTCACGGCTCCTATTTTAGCTATATGTTGCCCTCACAGTGATGCCTGGTTTGTATCTGTGGAGTTGCTTTCTGTGGTTTATTTGTTTTCATCATCTGAATTTTGCTCTATCGATATCTTTCTTTGTTTACAATCTCTGCAGAGGTTTGGATGACAAACGTAAGCTTGGCAACCTCCAGGAACAGTTGTTCAAAATAGCAGGAAACTCATATTGAATTACCGAAGACAAAGACTGGGAATGAATAGAAGTCAAATAAAAATAACTTCACAATACAAGAAATTCAATGCTTTCGCTTTTTGCTGCTCAGGCTCACCATCTCTATTAACAAAGCAAGCCATTTTCAGCTGATGCAAAACATCCTGTTCAAAATAAGTTTCTTATTTTATATTTAACACCTGATAGCATTTAAAACCATATTTATGTTTTCTAATTATAAAATGCTTATTATAGGCCAGGCACGGTGGCTCACACCTGTAATCCCAGTACTTTGGGAGGCTGAGGCAAGCGGATCACAAGGTCAGGAACCCGAGACCATCCTGGCTAACACAGTGAAACCCTGTCTCTACTAAAAATACAAAAAATTAGCCGGGCGTGATGGCAGGCGCCTGTCGTCCCAGCTACTTGGAGGCTGGGGCAGAAGAATTGCCTGGGAGGTGGAGGTTGCACTGCGCTGAGATTGCACCACTGCACTCCAGCCTGGGCAACAGAGCGAGACTCCATCTCAAAAATAATAATAATAATAACAATGCTTATTGTAATATATAAATGTATATTACATGGAATTTATAATTTACACAAATTATTGTAAATGCTTATTATAGAATATATGAAAGATACTGAAAAACACAAAGAGGAAAACGAATGTCACCCACATTCTACCACCCAGAGGAAAGCACTGTAAACGTTTGGGCATTCCTTCAGGTTTTTCTTCCAGGTATACCGTGACATGAACACACATCCCTAAAAACGTATCTGTTAACTCATGTGCCTCCTCTATAAGGTAAGTTCATATTTTTAAAAACAAATTGCGGGCCGGGCGAGTTGGCTCATGCCTGTAATCCCAGCACTTTGCGAGGCCAAGGCGGGTAGATCACGAGGTCAGGAGATCGAGACCATCCTGGCTAGCACAGTGAAACTCCATCTCTACTAAAAATACAAAAAAATTAGCCAGGTGTGGTGGTGGGTGCTTGTAGTCCCAGCTACTCAGGAGGCTGGGGCAAGAGAATCGCTTGAACCTGGGGAGGCAGAGGCCGCAGTGACCTGAGATTCCTGCCTGGGTGACAGAGCAAGACTCCGTCTCATAATACATAAATAAATAGACAAATTGCAAATCTTGGTCTCTCAGGCCAACATGCGGCATGAAAATCACCATAGTCTCAGGCCCAGGAAGTCCATGGCTGACAACGCTCACCCTCCCTGCATCCAGGAAACCCTTCCGAGACTTCCCAGGACCTCCTTTTGGCTTGTGACCCCAAGACTTGGAATAAGTTGGGGACTAAAATGCTGAGGTCAGCTGGAACTTCTGGCTCTTCTCACTAAAACAGAACCTGCATCCTCCACTGGAACCCCAAGGATTTACATCAGTCAGTATGTGGGAGAGCTACGCGCCCTACCCGGGCCCCCACTCCACAGACAATAGCCTCCTTTGTCTTGATGGTAGATCTTAAGGCCAGGAAGAGGAGGAGTGGCTTAACACAGAAAGGCCAGTCCCTACCACAAACAATGTCTCAATAGCAATGATTGCAAACCCAAAATTCTCATTTTTGTGGCTGGTCTCCAACATGAACTGACTTACAGCAAACTCCTCATTTAAGAAGCCATCAGTCTTAATAACCTTGAGAAATATCTTACAATGAACACTTTATTGAGATTATTTGGTAAGAACAGCCACTTTTGAAATCTTCTAACAAAGAGTTTAGAAAAATAGTCTTCAGGATATTGAACTTTGGGAGGTCCATTTCTCCGCATAACTGGGCAGATCCGAACTCTATTTTCTAAGGAATTGCTTAGGTTGGCCATGTTGGCCTGAACCCAGGGCAAGCAGGGTGGGCTTCTTCTTGCCATGCATGTGGCCTTAGATGGCATCACCGCTTTCACAGGGCGTCATTGGTGGTAGCTTGAAATTGGCCACACGGGAGTATCTACATCACAGAAATAGATAAATGCTACCTATTTTTTTTCTTTCTTTTTTTTTTTCCCAAAGAGCCAGTTGTTAAACATTAACTAGCACACCACTGGCGTCAGCCCAACAAATGATTGGAATCAGTTCCTGGTGTCCTTGCCAAAGCACTGAGTCCTAAGTCACAGATGACTGCCCTGTGCCAATGAATCCTTCTCCAGTCACCGATCTAGCGATATGCTCCTCCCCCACCACACTTGGAAGAACAGTGTCACCTGTGTTCCTTCAGATCCTGCTGGCACATGTTAGCTCTGCAATGCCTTTGGAGAACAGGACAGTTCTGAGCAGAGCTGAGCTCACACCTCTGTGCTCTAGCTGTGGTGAAGCCTGACTCTGGCTGTAGGCCTACATCAGGGAGCAGTGGTGAGGGCAGGTCTTCCAAACAAACACCTTGCAGGACACCTGCCACAGGTGACATATTGGTAAGAACAACCTGTTCTCTGGCAAGGAGGGAACGATTGCTTCTGCTGGCTGGGCTTCTGAGAACTTGGGGGTTTGAGATTCTCGGCTTATCTATTCAATTGTCCATAACCATGTCTCAGGACCATTCGCTAGCTGGCTCCTGACTGATGTGGCAGGCCTGTCAAGGCTGTGACTTTAGTCTCCTTTGTAGCTTTCAACCCTTATCACATTCGAGGTCTTATTTTCTTTCCTTTCTTTCTCTTTTTTTTTTTTTTTTGAGACAGAGTCTTGCTCTATCGCCCGGGCTGGAGTGTGGTGGCATGATCTCAGCTCACTGCAACCTCTGCCTCCCCAGTTTAAGTAATTCTCCTGCCTCAGCCTCCTGAGTAGCTAGAATTACAGGCACGTACCACCACACCCCGCTAGTTTTTGTATTTTTAGTAGAGACAAAGATTTTGCCATGTTAGCCAGACTGGCCTCAAAATCCTGACCTCAAGTGATCTGCCCCCCTCAGCCTCCCAAAGTACTGGGATTGCAGACACAAGCCCTGTGCCAGGTCTCAAGGTCAGAGGTCTGATTTTCTTTTTCTTTTCTTTTTTTCTTTTGATATGTAGTCTCTCTCTGTCACCCAGGCTGGAATGCAGTGGCACGATCTCCACTCACTGCAACCTCCGCCTCCTGGGTTCAAGCGATTCTCCTGCCTCAGCCTCCTGAGTAGCTGGGATTACAGGCGCATGCCACCACCCCTGGCTAATTTTTGTATTTTTAGTAGAGATGAGGTTTCACCATGTTGGCCAGGCTAGTCTCAAACTCCTGACCCCAGGTGATCCACCCGCCTTGGCCTCCCAAAGTGCTGGGATTACAGGCATGAGCCACTGGGCCTGGCCGATTTTCAACAGTGATTTCTCCTACCCAGTGGCTGTAGGAGACGTAAATCTCCTGAGCTGCCAAAAAGGCCCTTGGGCTTTCAAAGTTTGTCTTAGGTTGGAAAGGAACTCTCCCAAGCCAACCATTCCTTTTTTCTGGGTGTTCAGCTCCGATGTAAGAAGCCATCACCCTTCTGCAAAATCATTATCATTATCATTGCCTCCCACTCAGGAAGCACCACCCAATGCCTTGCTCTCTGGCTGCACCCATCGTAACTGGTCACAGGTGAAAACTCTAATAATCATAATGCCACTGTATGATGAACGATCACCAGTCAGCAAACTTTTTCTGTAAAAGGACAGTTAGTAAGTAATTCAGGCTCTGTGGGCCTCGTGAGATCTCTGCAGCATACTCTCTGACCTTCCCCCCCCACCCCCGCCTTTCCCTTTAGCCTACAAGCCATGCAAGAACAGGCCACAGTTTGCTGACCCCTGGTCATTACAATCTCATTACCAGAGGCATGGAGACCCTATGACTCTGAGACAGGAGGGAAGATAGATTCCAAAGGGAAGCCTTGAGTGAGGGTCTGCTTTGTCAAAGCATTTTCAGTATCCAATGTCTTAGTTTAGGTTCCCTAGAAAACAGAGCCAGGGAACAGGCTTAAGAACAAAAGCTTTATTGGGAGGTACAATTCCAGGACAGGGAGCATGGAGAAAACAGGAAGAAAAGGCAAGGTGAGGGGTCCCCATGCTGGCCCCTGCTTCCTGGTGAGCCACATGAAGCAAGCCAGACACTCAGCATGTCCCATGCAGCCCGTGAATGTCGGTACCCTGGCCCGGTGGAAAACCATGCCTTGGATTTTGGCCCAACAGAGGGCAAAGGGTAAGGGAATTATCCACTAGCTCTCTCCTGCCTCCTGCCTCCCACTGAAAGGTTTTGGGAAGAGCCCTGGCAGCACTTATGACAGTGATCTTTCTTGGGCCAGCAGTGACAGCTGCCCACGCTCCTGTGTCTAGCAAGCCCCGGACTAATAGGGCCCCCTTCCAGCATATGTGGTCCAGAGCACACAGTCTGCCAGCCCCCCGCAGGGAGCCTGGGGAACAGGGTCCCATTCCTCATCTTCCTGTGGTTTGAAAGACTCAAACAGGGTATAGGAAAGCCCAGATCAAGGCGAAGCTCGCAGGGTGGACCCTAGAGTTGCAAGAGTGCGCTTTAGGAATCCCAGTTCAATTGCATCTTCATCTCATCTCCTGAGTTCCTTCTCAGAGGATTCAGAGGCTCTGCCGGGTAGACCAGGAGGTGAGAATGGAAGGCTCTAGTCTCAGGCTCCCTGCCTAGGGGACTCCTGGCTCCAGGCTGTGCTCCTCCTCCTGATAGCTTCTCCAGTTTTCACACTGTTCTTCTAGCACCTTCTCCCCACAATCCCTTTCCTCCCGAGAGTTCTTTTCCTTTATCATTTCTCCTGGTGTGCTCGCTGTCCTTGGTTTAGGGTTTGGCCAGCCGCCGTGGCGCCCAGAGTGAAAGTGCAGGATACTGCAGTGGGAGGTCTGCACGGACCGTGCAGCCTCAGGTCCTCCCTGCTCTTTGCTCCTCATTTCTGTCTCAAGCAGAGATCTGAACCACTTTTGGGCATTCTTTATTTCTGACTCTTCTTTTGAGGCCAGGCACACACCAGCCTGCAAAAACTGCTCTGGCCCAGCAGTCCCTGGAGGAACGAAGCTGGAGATGTCGCCCACGAGGAGGGCCCTGCCTGACATGAACCACTCAGCACTTCCTGAGTCCAGAGCGTGGTGCTGGCAGGGACTCTCTCTGCATTCTCATAAACCACATGAGCCCAGCAAGCTCTTCCAGAGTGGCTGTAGCCTCTGTAGGGGTGCCTGGATTTATGCTCAAGGTCTCAGGGAGCTCCCCCTGGGACAGCCATGCCGTAGCCATCCAGCTATGGGAATGCATCCAGCCACCCAGGATTCGGGACCATTTGAGGCCAGGGATTTGGAGCTTTACTAAGCTGTGATCAGACCAATGCACTCCAGCAAGACCCCATCTCTAGAGAAGAAGAAGGAGGAAGAGAGGAAGAAGAAGAAGGAGGAGGAGGAGGAAAAGAAGGAGGAGGAGGAAGAGAAGGAGGAGGAGGAAGAGGAGGAAGAGGAGGAGGAAGAGGAGAAGGAGGAGGAAGAGGAGGAGGAAGAGGAGAAGGAAGAGGAAGAAAACTTTGTTGCTTCCAACCAACAAGACTTGGTTTGGGGACAAGTGATATTTGTTCCATGTTGGGCACCAGGGAGAAGCCGCAGGGGAGCACAAACACTGAAACACCAAAGAAACACTCTGTGAGCCACAGAAGCAGTGCTTACTGCAGGCAGAGGGTGAGGCAGGGGTACAGGCCTGAGCCTTCATCCTCCCAAGGAGGGCACTGTGAGCTGGCATTGCTGGTGGGCTGGTGATCCCCAAGGGGACCTGCACCCCAGCCATCCCCACCTGTGAGCCCTTGTGGACTGCAGGGAGTTATGTTGATGGAATGCAGGGAGCACCTGCGTTCGCCAAGTCACAGCGGAGCTTCTGGGTGGGGAGCATGTTTGGAGAACGAGAGGCACATTGGAGCTTGGACTTTGGTTGCTCTTGACCTGCTGAGCCAGCTGGTTCTCAGCCTCCATAGGGGCGGGGTGGTGAGGGTGGCCATGAAATCTTTCTGCAGAAAAAGGTGGTTTCTCCTTGATAATATAAGACACAGACGCACAGGATTCCTTTTGCGTTGTGCAGTTGAGAATGTCTTTTGCAAAGGGGCAATGGCACACAGGCACATGTCCTATAGAGTGGTGAGGATTAAACAAGGGAACGTATGCCGAGGACCAAGCATGATCCCTAAACATAGCAAGCCCGTTCTCCACCACAGCTTGTTCAGAGGCCACGGGGGCCACAAGAATGCCAAGCCCCAAACTAAGCCTCCTGCATTCTTTCTGTGTCACCCAGGATCGGGGACCCTAATGACACCAGGCCTTGTTGGCCCCCAGAGCAGGCAAGGCCCCCATTCCTGACTCTAAGACATCCATGGTTGGAGGTACCCACTGGGCCACCCCTCAGTGCCACCCTCAGGAATGCTGGCAGAACCACACTGAGGCGACAGCCGTGCAGGACACACACTAGACAGAGAGGGACAGGGCTGGGGACCCTACGGCAGGGGCCTGCCCAGGCAAGGTCCATGGCCCAGAAGGCCAGCAGAATGACACCCTGACCAATGCGAGACCTTCCACCTGGGAAGGAAGAGGCGCCTGAGGCGTGGGGATCACCTTGAATGTGGGTATTGCCTCAGGCAGGGGCATCACCTTGGGTGTGGGGGATCAGCTCAGACAGGGCAGGCATTTTTGGCAAGTTGCCTCTCCTTGGGCTCCTTCAAGACCGTGAGGGGTATTGGCCGCCCAGAATCCCTGAGAAGAAACTCAAGCTGCCTGAGACCAGAAAACCTGATTCACAAATTAGTCCACAAGGTTCCCGAGGCAGAGACTTGACTTGCAACTCAAGGCAGGGGCGCCATACAGCGTCACCGACCCACTGCTACCCACTCCCCACCAAAGAGCACAGCTTTCATCTCAGCTAAATCCTTGGTTTTCTTTGATACAGAGCCTTGCTGTGTCACCCAGGCTGAAGTGCAGTGGCATGATCCCAGCTTACTGCAGCCTCCACCTCCCAGGTTCCAGCAATTCTCCTGCCTCAGCCTTCCGAGTAGCTGGGATTATAGGAGTGTACCAACATGCCCAGCTAATTTTTGTATTTTAATAGAGATGGAGTTTCACCACGTTTGCCAGGCTGGTCTTGAACTCCTGACCTCAGGTGATCTGCCTGCCTCAGCCTCCCAAATCCTTAGTTTTTCTTATTGGCCTTCATGGCCAGAAAGTTTGAAGCTTTAACCCTTTTTCAAGTGACATGATAGCAAATTCTTTCTTGGCTTTGGTTAAAAACATGCCTTTTATTCGCAAAGCTGATAATAAGAGAAGTCAGTTGGGTACACATTTAATCACTGAATTCCTGTAACAATAAAGAGGAGATGTATAACATTAAAGAGACAGAATCTCCAGGTACTAATTATTTTATTCACTCATATTTTTTGTCTTAGGATACAATAATGAAGTAAACAAGTCTATACACAGTATTGTATAACAGAGACAAAGATATCATAATTTATTTCCAGATCTGCCAAAAAAAATTAGACATATTTGGGAGAGATATTTTTGAAGTAATAACAATTGCCATGGATTAAAAGCCCCCTGCACCTATGTGTGATGAAAAGAAAACAAAGCAAAACAAATAAAAATCTTAGCAAATTAGAATATATGGCAATGGACATCTATAAAAAAACCAAACACCTAAGGCTCATCATATCTGGTGGTGAAATACTGACCGCTTGCTCCCCCAGCGTGGAATGGGGCAAGGATGCCCACTGTCACCATTCTATTCCACATCAAATGCAGGTTCTAGCTTGTGCCACCAGCCCTGTGACGGCCAGAGCGTCCTTTGCAAAGGAGCCATTGGGATATGCATGCCTACATTCCAGGCTCCAAGGTGACCTGGAGGGCCGAGTTGGGCCAAGCTCACTGGTGGAAACAGGCAGGTGGGAGTGGGTGGGGCAGGGGCCAAGCAGCCTTTAGCTGGGAGGCCCCTCCTACTGGCAGCATACCCAAGGTAGCTGGGACCCTCACCACCCCCCCTCCACCCTCAACTGAAGGGCTAGCTTTCTCCTACATTCTCCTTCATTCTTCTCCAGGGTGAGGTGAAGAAAGATTGGGGCTGCATACCTATCATGAATGGCCCAATCTTGTGACTTCCTTGGGGAAGGCATAGGAGAACACATGCGCACACCATACCCACATGTCTCCCCCAAACAAAGAAGAGACTCCCTGGATCTATATTTAGTTGAAAAATCAAAAAGCCTTCTCAGTAGGTAGCCTGCATGATAAACATGACTACTTCTTCTTATTTTTTTTTTTAAGAGACAGGATTTCAGTCTTGCTCTGTCACCCAGGCTGGAGTGCAGTGACACAATCACGGTTCACTGCAACCTCAAACTCCTGGACTCAAGGGATCCCCCTGCCTCAGCCTCCCAAGTGGCTGGGTCCACAGGCGCACCATGCCTGGCTAACTTTTTTATTTTTTGTAGAGACAGGTTCTCACTGTGTTGCCCAGGTTGTTCTCAAACTCCTAGGTTCAAGAAATCCCCCCACCTCGGCTTCCCAAAGAGCTGGAAGGTACCTTCTTTATGTTGCTCCATAAACATCTCATGTCCAGGGACAGGCACCTGCCCTCGGGTCACCAGAGGCAAGTAGTCCTTGTCTCACCTTCTCTGAGACCCTGGACACAGGTGCCCATGCCCTCGAGGTCATCTCTATGAGCTGGCTGAGGGTGTCCCTGCCAGGAGCTGCCACTGTGCTGAGCTGGGGTCAGCTGTGGGTGGAGCAGAGGCCAAGCAGCCTTTAGCTGGGAGGGCAGCTCCTCCCACTGGCAGCATTCCAGGGGACCCTGGCTTACCTCCCCACCTCCACCCCCAACTGAAGGGCTAGCTTTCTTCTAGCCAGCCTGCCTCCCCCAGTGGCAACAGCAATTCACCTGTCCAAGAGCTCTGAGCTCTGTGCTGGAGATGACAGCTGGCCAGTGTGGGCTGGCTAGGAAAGAATTCATCCCCCCTCCTTCTCCAATCTGACTGGCTCAATTTGCCCTCTCTCTCTCTCTTTCTGTCACCCTCTTGGTTCAGCAGGAATGGCATCCATACACTTGACCTGATAGTAAGCGCTCAGCCCCTGCAGTGCTCACCTGTCGGAGCTGGGATGGAGGCTTTTGTACACAGCTGGCCTGTTCCCTCAGGACCTACCCCACATTGCAGACAGAATTGCCTCTGAACCTGCCTCCTCCCGCCTTCTGCATCACAAACTCCGTACAAGCAGGGATGCAGTGAGATGTATTTTTGCATGCCCCCAATACTCAGGTATCAACAAGTATTGGTGGAGTGTACAAACATTTCGAATAAGAAGAAAGAAGAAACTGGCTGTGAATCACTGAAAATAGATGAGATGCTGAAGGGTTCTAGAGCCCGAAGCACTTGATAATTTCCCAAAGAATTGATTTCAATATCTTTCTACCAGATTTATGGGTGGAAATAAAAAAGGCTACATTTAGGGAGGAAATGTGACATCAGGCAGCAGGCTGAATATGGAGAAAGACCCAGCAAAAGCCTGAAGAATCTCGGTGAGGTGTGGGCGAGCTGTGTTTACTCTTGTCTCCAGAACAATGGAGCTCCCCATTGACGTCAATGGAAGAGAAGGAACAAAAGAGCCCTTGGGTGTGTGCAGGGCGCAGCTGGGCCTGGGTCTGCTCGGCACTTGTGTGTGTGTGTTAGGGAGAGGGATGGGGAGTGTGTCGAGGTGTCAATGTCAGAGGAACAGGAGGAGGGGCCACCTGATGTGTGAACAGACTGCAGGCTTCCCAGGGCTTCTGTGGGAAGGGCTGCCCCGATCAACTTGGTATTTGCCCTGGTTTGCATCTGAGAAGTTGCACACACACCTTGTCAAGTCCAAGGAAAGGAGTTACCACTCTCAGGAACTCCTGATGTAGGTTCATAACCTTTCCTTCTGTCCTATCCCTGGTCCTCAGGCGAGCTTGGGGAAAGAAGAACAGGAGGAGTAAAGGGAGATGCTGCCGTCCCAGCTTCCTGGACAATGCGTAGGATCTCCTCAGCCTTTCAGAGCCAGCGAATCTCGCCTTCCCCATGAGATCCGGCATTTTCAGAGCCTGCTGCGTGGGAGTCTGCAAGCTCCTTCATGTCCTGTAAGTCTCAGGCTTCTACCCAGACCAGGGGAAATTGTACTGTCTCTCCTGACACTTTAAATAGAAGTTTCCGGGCTTGACATGCCCCCAAACAATGCTTACTGAAACAACAAACACTGAGACAGGGTGATGCAGGGTCCCGTGCTGTCTCCCAGGACAACCTCCCACCCTTGGCTCCTGCGTGTCTATGGCTGGCACCGTAGAAGGCGTCCTTTTCTCAAGGCCCATCCTACCCGCCCTGGAAGTGCTGCCTTTCTCACGGAGCCTGTGGGGATAGCTCTGGCTCTGGTTAACTTACAGCTTACAGAGCCCAATTTAGCATTTAAGTTCCCTTTTTATGAGACAGTCCTTTCTCCCTAGGGGTGCGAGTGGGGGCAGGGACAATATCATTTCTCTTTTGTACCTCCCCAGAGTAACAGCGACTCTATTTCCTGAACCAAAAATTGCAACACGTGGTCTTAAAAATAAGAAAGGTCACTTGGTAGCGGCCAGGACAAGCGTCGACCACAAGCACCTCGGAGGCCCGGGTGGGCGTGCGCCGGGAGCGGCTGCAGGGCGGTGCTGCCGCCTTCTCCCGGGCTGCTCCGGTGCTCTGCGATGAATGAGTAAATGAATGAATGTGAATGAGTGAATGAATGTGAATGAGTGAATGAAGCATGCCGCCCGAACTTTCCCGTGGCCCCGGCCGCTGCGGGCGCGCCTCTGGTTGGTGGCCGCAGGTGGAGGTCTCACCGGCCCGGGCTTCGGCGCGCCGGCTCTGCCAAGCCGGCCGAAAGTGCGCAGGAGCCCCGCGCCCAGCTCCCCCGCCCGCAATGGTACGCGCCACTCCGCGCTCCCCGAGCTGGCGGACTCGCGGGCGTCGTGAATGGAAGGCGCAGACGCCGGAAGTGGATGAGACCACTAGGGAGGACGACGGGGGGCACGAATGCGCCGCGTCTCCATTGAGGAACCGACGAGGTGAACATGGAGTTCCATGTGCGTCTTATGTAAAAAGAGCGACGGGCACCGCCACCAATGGGCGCGCGGCGCTCTCAGGCCCCGCCCCCTGAGTATGCAGATAAGACGGAGTCGCGGCCAATGGCGGGCGCCGGGGGCGGGCACAGCGCGCGCGGTCACGTTTTCCACTATGTGACAGCGGCGACTCGGCCGCGGCGGAGGCGCCAGCGCTGAGGGACTGCGTGCGGCCGTGGGCGGCGGCGGCGGCGGCGGCAGCGGCGGCAGGCGCGGGGCCGGGGGGACAGAGCCGCGGGCCGGCGGAGGGACCGGCGGACGGGCCAACGCGGACGCGGCCAGGTGGTGAGTGGCGCGGCGCGGCCCCGCTGCCGCTTACGTAACCAGTGCCGGCGCGCGGGCCTCGGGCGGGTCGGGGTCCTCTCGCCGGCTCGGGCCGCGGACGCGCCGCCGGGAGTCTCCGGGGCCGCTGGACTCCGCGGCTTGAAACGGCGCCGGCGTGTGGGCGTGTGCCGAAGGCCCTGTCTCAGGCGGTGGGTGGCCGAGCCGCCTGGGACAAACGGGGTGCGCTCGTTTGAACCGCGCTGACACCGCAGGGTGGGGACTTGAACCCCCGTTTCGCAGTTCAGGAGCCTGATGTCCGAGAGGTGAGGCAGCGCGTGTAGGGCACTGAGCTATAGAGTGACTGCGTGCGGGCTGCGGTCCGTGGGCGATTCTCTTTTGGGAACCCTCCTTCCCCTTCCATGGGGAAGGCCAAGGAAACCAAGGGTCAGCGCAGCGGGCCCTGGGATCTGGAGGCCCCTCGGGGAGCTGACTGCCTGCTCTGAGGCCACAGGGCCGAGTCCTGGCTGGGGAAGGGCCATGGAGGGGCGCTGATCTAGGAGCTTTTCCTGGACACCCACGGGTCTCCTCGGATGGGTGATCAGAGGGACAGGAAGTCCCTGTGCTGAGCCGGGCCTGGGAACCCTGAGGACAGGGAGGCCACCTGATGTTCGCCCCCTTTGCCTCCCCTGGACCACGCTGGATCAATTCCCTCTCCCCGTGCTGGATAGAAGGGAATGGGGGTGTCCAGTCTCGGTGCAGCAGGCTCACCTTCCTGCTGGGATGTACTTTGGCTGCCAAGTCCCAGACATATACCAGGGGGTGGGAGGTGGCCTGCTTCCCCCTTCAGGAAGGCCAGGGTAAGGGATGACGAGTTGGTTGCCAGGGTTTCTGTAACCTACACAGAAGAAACCCGTTTAGAAAGCTGATTCATACAGAACAACAGAGCCAGAAGGCACCCTGGAAATCACCCAGAGTAACCCCTCAGCCTGGCAGATGAGCAAACTGAGGCCCAGGCCCAGGCTGTCTGCAGGGTCTTCCCGTCACCCTGGGGCAGGATGAGCTTCAGAGGGTCAGTGAGGGCCTCTATGTGGGTGCTGAATCCTGGGTGGGCTGGAATTCGGGAGGAGGGGCCTTAAGTCCCGGAAATGTTAAGAACCCCACACCATGGCCAAAGCCCCATATGGACACCCGTCACCTCCTGTATATGGCACAGCAGGACCATTAGACTTCTTGGCTTCAGAGGGGAGAGCCCACTCTCTGCCCCGACCTGGGGTTTCTGGTCCCGGGCTGGATGTGCTTGAGAAGAGAACAGGACTCTACCTGAAGGCTTTATTTGGAAATTGAGTTTTAAAATACAAGGTGAATTGATTTTTGTATGCTTTATGACTATAATGAAGAAAGGGACTCCGTTTTTTTTTTATTTTTTGAAGTGCAAGCTGCGTGATGTGCAAGCGCGGGGATGGTACCGTGGGTGTTTGCAGTTATCTGTCAGTGTCGCCTTGGTGTGATTCATTGGTACTGAACTAACGCAGCCCTGGCTTTCCGTGGAGACTGGAGTGCCAGGTGGGAAGGGGGAGCCCTGTGTCAGCCAGGTGGCTGCTGCTGCAAGCCTTGGCTCCTCGTCCGGGCCTCAGTTTCCTCATTTGTTCAGAGGGGCTCAGATTGGGCAATCTCTGGGGTCTTATTTTAATGCCCAGGTTTCTGGTTTTCTGTTACCCTGTAGATGATTTTTCCCAGCTTCCTCACAGGAGACAGAGGCTTCTGATACTCCTGCCTTTGGGGCACATAATGTTCCCCTGTGAGCCACGTCTGCAGTGCTTAGAAGGACAAAGGAGAGGTTTCTCTCCTGTGCACCGCTTCTCAAACACAGCGAACTTTCTGAAAAATACTGCTAGTTACACCACTGTTTTTAAGTGATGATGTAACTTCACCAGGACTCGGCAAACCACAGCTCTGTTAGGTCATTGAATAGCTGGCAGGGCTACTCAGTGTGTAGTCAGAAGAAAGACAGGCTCTGGGTATGCTTTTACCTTTGGAAAACTACTCTTTGGCAGAGTGAGCTAGAAACACACAATTCCATAGGCTTGGCAGAGACTGTCCCCACACTTCTGGAAAGCTGGCCTACCTGTGGAACCAAGGGAGAATCAGTAGTCTAGAGGGGGCCTCTGATGGCCCCTCCCCAGGCCCACGCTCTCTCCTCTAGGGACCAGGCCCTCCTCTCAACTCTTTATGCTCATTGTGTGCACATTTATAACAAGTTTGTTGCCATATTTCCAAGTGTAGAACAAATCAGAAGCAGTAAATGAACAGCAGTGACGGGTGACAGGAGTCAAGGCCACTTGGTTTTCAGAGGCTGGCAGTTCCCAAGACAGAGTGGGCTGCTGTGCTGAACCCTTGCCAGCCCTGAAGGGTTCCTCATGCTCTTCCTGGGGTGGTACAGAGGAATCAGAATTCACCCTTTAAGAAACCAGGTACCGGAGGAGCAGATGCCTTGGCTTCCCAAAATTCAGAGTAGCTCAGTCCCTGACTGCTGGACCTAGGAGGCCGACACTTCTGCATTCCTTATTGCTTTAGAATCTTGTAGTTCTAAAAATTTCAGGATTGAAAAGTTTGAGTTGAGAGCATTGAAGGTGTCCTAGTGAGGCCGAGACAGTGCCTCCCCCGTGCACCTCCTTCCCTCCGTATTTGGACGGTAGTGGTCACATTTTCCTCGGTTACCCAGCTGTTGCCATGGAGAGCGCGGCTGTTTATTTAGCAGGACAAACATTTTCTCAGGATTACAGCAGGCTGGCCTCAGGGAGTTGGCTCCTACCAGGAAGTAGAAAACATGTTCTAATATTTGGGGTTGTAAAATACTGCAGGACTTGCCGAGACAGTGCATGCTGTATGATTCCTATTATGTAAAGTTCAAAAACAGGCAGAATTAACTAGGCTGTGAGAAGCCAAGCTAGTGGGTCCCTACGGGGTAGACGGTGGCTGGGAGGGCCACCAGGAGCCTCTGGGGCAGCTGACAGTATCCTGCCTCTGGTCACACGGGTGTCTTGTTTGCAGATACACAGCAAGCTGTGACCTCATGATGGACCTCTCTGGTGATTGAACACTGATTCCTGATTTCCGCAGAAAATTGCATTTCCATCTTGGATGTGAGGGAATTGAGTACAGCAAGACTTTACCAGTCCTGGCGGTGCAGTGGAAGCTGGAACTGGGTCCCAGGCTGTGCCTTCGTTCCTAATGTTTAAACGCTGTTATGGAAGTGTGAATATCTGTGAAAGTAGAGAGGATAGGGTAACGAACCCCTGTGACCCCACCAGCCTATTTCAAGTGTTTCCGCTCCTGGCCCCTCTCCTTCCACATCCCCACCATCTGCTTTTCTTCCTGGTCCCAGACTCTCTGTGGCTGTTGTGGACAGCACTTTCTGAATGGTACTCTCTCTGGTTGAGGCAACCCAGCTACCAAAAATGTGGCCAAGTGACCTGGTCAGGGGTCCAACCTTAACCTCTTTCTCTGACGGTTCTTGGGGGCAGATCTCGTGGGCAGACAAGTGAAGGGGCCCCAACAGCAGGTTCACGCTCCGAAGCTCACGTTGGCTCCTCGCAGCCCCTTTTCAACCAGGCTGCCATTTTCCCTCCTGGGCTTTGGCTCCCCGAGCACATAAATGCATGCCTGCCCTTCCTCCTCCTGTCCCGATGGAGTAGAAACAGGTTTCCTAGGAGCTCCCCAGGGACAGCTGGTCCAGCTGGCTCTGGGCATACATCTGTGGAAGGCAGGAGGCAAAGTCCACTTAGACAGGCGCATTGGTTTTGCCAACTTGGCAAAATGAGTCTGGTCCATTAGAGCTGCCGGGGCTGAGGACGCATTTTCTGGAATGACGAAGTTTCTGATGATTTGACTTAGTTTGTGCTTTCACATTTCTGCCAAGCTTACCCGACCCTCTTTGCAAAAGTACTTATCTTCCACCTAAGGTAATGTTGGGGCACAATGAATCGTATTCAGACAGGCTCACAGGGGCTGGACTTGGGTGAAAACCAGGCACTAAGTGCAAAAAAAGTGCAAAGCAGGAGAGCTATGTGCAAAGCGCCCAGGGCCCAGATAGCACGGTGGCTTCAGATGCGTGATGCTCCCCCAAGGACTGCCTGGCCTGGGGGTGGCACTGACTTCTTAGTCCTTTAAATACAAGCCAGAGACAGCTACCGTGACAATCACTCTCTCTCTCTTAAAATTATTTTTGTTACCCCGGCCTGGTTTTTTTTCTTTTGAGATGGAGTCTTGCTTTGTGACCCAGGCTGGAGTGTGGTGGCACAATCTTGGCTCACTGCAACCTCCGCCTCCAGGGTTCAAGCGATTCTCCTGTCTCAGCCTCCCAAGTAGCTAGGACTACAGGTGCGCACCACAGTGCCTGGCTAATTTTTGTATTTTTAACAGAGATGGGGTTTCACCATATTGGTCTGACTGGTCGAGAACTCCTGACCTCAGGTGATCCACCTGCTAGGATTACAGGCTTGAGCCACCACACCCAGCCCCTGTCTGTTTTTCTGTAGTGATTAGCAGTGATAATACAAGCTCATATTACATTCCAGATTCCTTGCATGGGTTGTGTCATTTAATCCTTCTAACAACCGGTAGAAGACAGGAACTGCTGTTATCCCCATCTCATGAATGAGGACACAAGGCACAGAGAGGTTAAGGAACTGTCCGGGATCACACAATTAGGAAGTGGTGGAAGCCGGTTGAAACCCAGGCCATCCCGGACCTTTCTCCTTAACCACTCTGCTGCTGCCTCTGATCACCTTAATAACTTAACTCACTCACAGCAGAAAGGACCGGCTGTTTGTCTGGGGGAGGACTGTGGGGTTGAGATGGGTGGTGACAGGGTGTTGGGGGTGTCAGGAGTGAGAGAATGCCCTTGGTACACTGGGCAGCCCCGTGGCAGCCCCACAGAGCCATGGTCCATAGTGAGAGCTCCCTGAGCGGTCTCCTTGCCACCCCTCCCTCACGCCGCCGCTCCACTGAAGTGTAAGTCAGATCTTGTTGCACAGAACTCTCCGTGGTTCCCTATTGGAGTTCTGACTCTGCGCCCGCAAGGTGCCCTCCTGCCCTTCCCTGCCCTCTCTGCTCCAGCCTCGTGCACCTCCTCAGACAGGTCAGGGGCTCGCCTGCTGCAGGGCCTCCACAGTGGTGTGGCACATCGTCTGAGTCCACACAGGGCGGGCAGAGCCAGAGATGCCCAGTGCCAGCCTCAGGTGTGAAGCCAGAAGGACCTGCCAGAGCACATGGCTGCAGGCCTGAGAGAGCAAAACCCAGAGACTGAGTCAGCTCACACATGAGGGCTCACGCACAAGGTTCTTGCCAAATGGCACTCACACCTGGGGCTGCGCTCCCTGAAATGTCACTCCCAGCCCCTCTATTCCCACTTGGTAGTTGCCCACTGTACTGTATATTCTAGTTTCTTGTTTATTGTCTGTTTCCTCCTATGTAAGCTCCCTGAGGGCAGGGAAGATGTCTGTTCTGTTGTCTGCCCCAGGGCCAGCCGTCAGTGCTATGCAAGTAAGGGCAAGCCAGTCAGTGGGAAACTGCTGGCACCGGGTGGGCCCTGCATGAGTGCCACCTGTCCTTTTTATTGTTGTTGTTACCGTTCTTGGACTTGTTCATCTGTATCTGAGAATCTTCCCACATCAGTCTTTCTGGTCTCCCTCCTTTTAGTGGGTGCATAGTATTCCATAGCATGGATGTCCCAGATTTGTGTCTTTAACAGTACGTGCCAGACCCTGGGGATCCAGTAGTGACCAACTCAAAGCCCCTGCCCCCGTGGAACTGAAGTCCCAGAGGGGAGGCAGGCAGTATTCAGCCAGCCCCTCAGTGCTGGCAAGGAAAGCTCGCAGAGCAGGAGTGGAGGACATGGAGAAGAAGCTGGTGGGGAGGCGGTGCTGTTCACGAAGGCTGCCCAGGGCATCTGCAGGAAGAGGGCTGTGGGCACGAGGAAGCAGCAAGTGCAGAGTGTCTGTGGTCAAATCACGCAGGGCTATGGCCAAGGGGCGGGCAGTTAATAGGACATGCGCAGGAGATTGCAGGAGCTAGACGTGGCAAAACCTGCAGCCCTCATGCCCACTAGAGCTGTGCTCTGAGCCAGGGTCTGAGCACAGGCTGGGCGTGAGCTAAGTCTCTTCACCAGGATGGCTCTTGATGCTGAGTTGACTATAGCACAGCCAGGTGGAGGCAGGGGACCGGTTTGGAATTTGAGGTTGGCTCCTGGCCAGGACGGTTGTGGACAGGATGAATAGCCTCCCTGCTGATGATTCTTCCAAGGTTTGTAAATTCCATGCTCACACAGCTCTGTGCACATACACAGGCACTTCTCTGCAATGGATTCCTAGAAGTGGGAAGAGTCTGCAGATTATCAGTGTTGCTGGGAACTCAAATTTCCTTCCAGAATGACCCTGTTATTATACCACCACACACAAGAGCCACTCTTCACCTGACCAATGCTGAGTGTGATCAATCCTGTGAATTTTTGGCAACCTGATGGGCAAGATAACCTCGTCCTTTGCATTTTTCTAAAGCGAATGCGGTCTGACCCCTTTCTACAAGTTACAGATCTTTGGTATCTCTCCTTGCAGGAATGGCCTAGGCCGTCTTCGTGCTTGGTCTCTCTCTTCCCAAAAGTTATTACCACTCATCTTCCATTGAATTTTCTAGAACTACCATAAAATGTAAAAAAAAAAAAAAAGACTGAAGTAACAGACTTGCTTATTTTGTTCCTGACTTTAAGTGGAATGACTCTGGCATTTTGGGTTTTATATGACTCAGGATATTGATAAAACCAGCTGTGTAACCCACAATCAAGTAACCTATAGTTGAGATTTCCTCCCTTGGACCATAAGCTTTTCCTCTCAAAGCTATTAATTACAGCCAGGTGCGGTGGCTCATGCCTATAATCCCAGCATTTTGGGAGGCTAAGGTGGGCAGATCACAAGTCAAGAGATCGAGACCATCCTAGCCAACGTGCCAACATGGCGAAACCCTGTCTCTACTAAAAATACAAAAATTTGCTGGGCGTGGTGGCATGCGCCTGTAGTTGCAGCTACTCAGGAGGCTGAGGCAGGAGAATCACTTGAACCTGGGAAGTGGAGGTGCAGTGAGCTGAGATTGTGCCACTGCACTCCATCCTGGCAACAGAGCAAGACTGTCTCAAAACAAAACAAATGTGTATATGTGTGTGTGTGTATGTGTGTGTGTGTGTGTGTGTGTGTGTGTAGACACTGTCTTCTGGAAATTTAATGTTGCTGAAGAGATACCCAAGACTAATAACGATTTTTTTCATCCTTTGTGGGGAACTTGTTTGTTCTCTTTGGATGCTGGTAGGATTTTCTTTATCCTTGAAGATACCGTTTGTCACCTGGATACAGTTAGGCATTGGATTTTTGTCCCTTGATAGGCAGATTCAGATCTGCCTTTGGCTCAGGCTGGTTCTCATCATATGTTTCGTTCATTATGGGTTTTGTTTCATTGTTCTTGTGTCTTTCAGAAAGAGCTGTAATCCGCAGGTAAAAGCCGGTTCTCCTCCATCTCTCTCCTCTTCTCCTTTCCCTTTTTAAAGTTTCTCAGACATCTTTTCCCTATCACTGAAGCCATTTTCTTTTTTACTGACTCTGAAGTTTGTCCTTTCCAGTTTTCTGCTCTAACGTGGATTTTCATCTCAGTCTGTGGCTTTATCTCATCCCTCATTACTTGTTTCATTGACTCCATCATTTCTTGAATTCTCACTATGAAAAGTAGATGCTGTCCTCATTTGCTGGCTTCCTCTGTGGATGTCTTTGTTGTGTGTCTTTCCACAGCCCCATGTTGGCTTTCTTCTGTTGATCAGTTCATGAACAAGGCACGGTGTCATCGACCTTGCCACTCTCCAGATACTGATATGGGAGGGCTCTGTGTGAGCCCCGCCTCTCACCAGGCTGCCCTGGAGTGGCTCACCTCCAAACGGACTGACCTGGGGAGGCGGTTGCTAAAGGCTCTTGCTGGAGCTCAGCCATCCAGTTCCTGGGGCCAGCTGGTGGCATCTGGCTCCCTGCGTGTGTGACCCTCAGCATTGCTGGCTGGTATCGAGTCCTTTCTCAGAGTCGCCCTGTTGGGGAGGGTACGTGGGGGTGTTGAGTGGGCGAAGTGTGTCCAGGAGAACCTCTGCTTCCCGCAGAATTTCTCTTCCTGCAGAATTTCTGTTCTCCCACAGCTTCCTCATGAAGCATCTTCATGGTAGAGCTCCTGATTGTCCAGTCTTGGCCACGGCTCAGGCTGTCCCCTTCCATGGCTTGGGATAGCAGGGCTCGCAGCACTGGCCACTTCCTCAGGGGTGCTGGACTCTAGTGCACTCTTCCTGCTCCCTCCATCTGAGCTACAGCAGGATATGCCTTCACTTTGTGGCCAATGATTGGGACCCGTCAGGACTTTTAGGGCTGCTGAAAATGATCCCTCTCCTCACCAATGTATAATCCTTGGTCATTTCACATGGGTTCTGGTTTGAAGGAGGCGGAAAGGGAGGCTCTCCCATAGCTAGGTGGGAACTGGAGCATAAGATTTTTCACAGAGATTCGGGGTCTGGAATCCAGAAACCCTTCTCTCCCCTTGTCCTGCCTGTCTTGGGAAGGGCCAAATGAATGCCATGCAGAAGTGGCAGTACCACAGTGCGCTAGAGTTTGGCCAAGCACAGGGCAGTGACAGGAAGCAGGAGCTCCCCACCCAGTTGATCCTGGGTGTGGGTTGGGGGTCCCATCTTCAGATGCTGGCAGGCCTGGAATCCAGGGCTGTCATCTGCCGCTGTGTGGCCCGCCGTGGGCACATCTGTAGAACGGTCTCCACACCATGTAGACAGTGATGGAGGGTGCTGGAAGGCTGTGTGTTGGTTGCTTAGCATCATGTCTGTCGTCAGCGTCACCC
The DNA here is from genome assembly GCA_963573385.1 of Cacajao melanocephalus. Classification (NCBI taxonomy): domain Eukaryota; kingdom Metazoa; phylum Chordata; class Mammalia; order Primates; family Pitheciidae; genus Cacajao; species Cacajao melanocephalus. The sequence goes on from CAUYLG010000704.1 coordinate 21,274, forward strand.
CAGAGCCTCACAGCTGTGTTAGTTAAGCATGAGCACCTGTGTCAAGCAGGCCTTCATCTAGCCCTCTCCAGTGCTCCGCTTGAGTGGGTGCCTGCTTCCTGCTGGGACCCTGCTGGAAACGCCGTCCTGGGGATGGGGAGACGTCGCTGGGTGAAGGAGGAAGGACCCAGGACCGCATTTCGGCCTCCCACCTACTAATCAGTCCCACCCCTCCCTGCTCCCTGTCTCTGCTCACCCCCTCAGTTTGTGTCCAGGATGATTGCTGGTCTGTCTCTAATTTCAGCCCCACTCCACCCATCTACCCCAAAATGCCGAGGTAAAGTTTCTGCCCAGCACAGCAGTATGAGCCTGTCCAAATGCAAGCTGAGATCCGTGGGCCTGGCGCTCAGAGTGCCTCAGAAGCTCCCAGCCATTCCCGGTAAATGTGAGGCCACATCGTCCTGGCCCTTCCCCATCCCACTTGCAAATGCCTGCGGGCTCTGACCTGCTGGGAGGGTTCTGCACCTGCCAGGCCCCTCTGCCCTCTTCACCCGGCAAGCCCTGTCTATTCCCCTGGCCTTGGCTTCTCCTGTAACTGTGCCGTGCTGTAATGGCCAAGATTTCTGAACCTGGCTCCCCTTACCCACCATCATCTGGGAAATTTATAAAAGGCAGATCACACATTCAGTGGGACTGTGTGTTTCTCCCCCGCACTCCACAGGCTGGGTAGTGATTATCAGTGCTGTTGTCTGCCTTCTGATGAGGCTGTCAGCAGCCCTGTGTCAGCAGCTGAGGCTGCCTAATTCAACCATCTTCCTAATTCATGGCAGATAGGAGCTCTGTCAATAAGAAAAATAAGTGATGTGATGACCTAATATGTATGCAGTTGATCCCGATGAAAGGGCAGTTTGGGCGTGGTTGGCTGAGGCGGGGAGGTCGCTCAGGAGTTTGAGACCAGTCTGGGCAACATGGCGAAACCCTGTCTCTACCAAAAATACAAAAAATTAGCCAGGCAGGATGGTGAACGCCTGTGGTTCCAGCCACCCTGGAGGCTGAGATGGGAGGATTGCTTCAGCGCAGGCACTGCATTCCCTGTGTGACAGAGCCAGACCCTGTCTCCAAAAAAAAAGAAGAGACTGCAGTTTCATCAGTAACAGAAGGAGTCAAAGGCTGCTCTACCTGGTGGCTGCAGCTGTGCGTGTGCTTTTTAATGCCTGACAGCATCCCTCTGTTTGCCAGCTTCATTCCAGAGCCCAACATGAATGGATATGCGGAATTTCCCTCCAGCCCCAGTAACCCCACCAAGGAGCCCATGGAGCCCCAGCCCAGCCGGGTTCCACTGCAGGAAGACATGGACATGAGCAGTGGCTCAAGCGGGCATGAGACCCACGAGAACTGCTCCACGGGGCGGGACTCGCAGGGCAGTGACTGTGACGACAGCGGGAAGGAGCTGGGGATGCTGGTGGAGCCACCGGACACCCACCAGAGGTGGGTTCAGCCTCTGGCCAGATGGAGGCTGGGCAGGTTGTTTTCTCAGTGCCTCATTTCTGCTGTGATTTGATTGCTTTTGCAGTCTTAAATCATGATTACCAAGTTTTTCAAGATTTTGAAAAGACTAAAATGTGCCAGGGTCTGTCCTTCCTTATAATGAGGCCCCCATCGATTTCGCAGATCCGGTTGCCAACCGACAGGTACTTGGTAGTGTGAGGAGATCTTGGGAGGCAGCAGTGTCAGGTGACCCAGCCAGCAGCTGCTTAGACAACACTGGACAGTTTATAGAAGAGGAACTGCCTCCTGTTGTCGTGTGTTTCTTTGTCCTGGTACTTAGTTTTTCTGATGTCTGAAGGTTTTATGTTCCAGTTTTATTTTAACCTTGTATTTTTAAAACATTATCTTACTTTGGTGTTATTTAGCCTTTTATCACTGGTAGGATGGCAGGGGAAGACGTGGCTGGAGCATACAGTTGTCTAAATTTCGCTTTTATTTCTTGTTTTCATAGTCCAGATGCCTTCAGCCTGATGATGGCAAAATCTGAACACAACCCCTCTACAAGTGGCTGCAGGTAAGGCCCATTAGAACTTCCTATGTAGAGTTTTAGAGAAATTGAAAGAGTTCTTATTGGAGATTAGTTGTTTGAGAGTGACGTGGCTTTTTTAAAGCTCTGCTAACACCCATCTGTGTGGCCGTATGGGTACAAACGCAGCCTCACCCTGGCCCTTCAGACCCTGACTGTGTCCCCGCATGCAGTCCGGAGCCTCCAGGATGTTGCTCCAGCATCTGTAGCTCCTCCCAGCTCTGCTTGAAGCTGATTTTGCCTGAGCCTTGGGCATTTTCATCTGGAACATTCTTCATCCTTCTTAGGTGTTTGTAACAAACTTAGCCTTACCTCAATTTTCATATCACCTCTGGAGCAAAACCCGGCTCCTTGTCCAGGGCGTGTGGGCACTCTGCGTTGCCTGAGAAACCTTGATTTCCATCATTCCTTCGGCACCCTCTGTTCTGAGGAGGCCCATCTTCATTAGCCAGTGCCCCGCTGTTCTGTCTCTCTGGCATCTCTGTATCCTTAATTAATGTTTGAAGACCCTTCTCCACAAGCCCCTTTTCTTTGTGTTCATGGCTCACATGTCTCAGGAAGTCACTTTGCCGTCCTCTGTTACCCCATCACTCAGTCCTCCTTTACCTGGGGCAGGGAAGCAGGGCACAGCTCAGTGCACCAGACTGGGTTGACCAGTATCCTTTCCTGAGCAAAGCCTAGCTCTCACCCTTGAGGCGAAACGACACAGCTGGAGGGGCTTCTCCGGCATTCAGTTGGGGTAGAGCGGTGATTCTTGACCAGGGACAGTTTGTCTCCCGGCAAGAAACATCTGTCAGTGTCTGCAGACAGCTCTGATTGTCGTGCCTCACTAGGGTCTTCCTGGTCTATCGTGAGCGAGGCCAGGGATGCTGCTAAATGTCCTGCAGAGCCCCACAAAGGACCACCTCTACCAAAATGTCTCTAGAGCTGAGGCTGAGAAACTGGATGAGAGGCACATTTCTTCAGGAAAGGATGCCTAGGAAGCTAACATTTGACTGCCTCTTTCTTGAATCTTGCAGTAGCGACCAGTCTTCAAAGGTGGACACTCACAAAGAACTGATAAAAACACTAAAGGAGCTGAAGGTCCACCTCCCTGCAGACAAGAAGGCCAAGGGCAAGGCCAGTACGCTGGCCACCTTGAAGTACGCCCTCAGGAGCGTGAAGCAGGTGAAAGGTACGTCTGCCCTGCACGTCTGCTCCAAAACTATAGAAATATGTTTTAAATACCCCAAACTAGAGCTTGGATTGTGTTGACTTTCTAAAACTCGAGGCTCGTCACAGCTCACTGCAGCCGTGACCTCCTGGGCTGCCAGGAGTCTTTCCTGCTACAGCCTCCTGAGTAGCTGGGACCACAGGCGTGTGCCACCACGCCCGGCTAATTTTTGTATTTTTTTGTAGAGATGGAATCTCACTATGTTGCCCAGGCTGGTCTCAAACTCCTGGGCCTGAACAGTCCTCCCACTTAAGCCTCCCAAAGTTCTGGGATCACAGGTGTACGCCACTGTGCCTGACCTGTCCTTTTTTTTCATGGTGGAAACTACCAGCTCCTGAACTTTGAAGAATTCCTCAAATGTGTTGGTCCGTTATGATGAGCAGGCAGGGACCATCAGTGTCAGCCAGGGTGGGGAAGGGAGGTGCCCTGCAGAGCATGCGCACACCTCCTGCCAGCTGGTGTGTAAGCACCTCCCGACTCTGTGGAGCTTTGCTTTTGTTCATGCGTTGCACACATGCTCTAAGGGGCTGGTGGATCCTGTACATTAAAAACATCCATAAAAATAGAAAAATCTGAAAGGCTTGAAGGTGAAGCACTAGCTGTATTCTGTTATATCATCAGTTGTTTCAAAGCACAGCATGCAGTTAGGGCAAGGTTCTTCACTAGTAATCATGGGTATAAACTCATATTTCCAGCAGTCTTCATATTTTTTAATGTTTGGGCAGTTTTTCATCAGCAGTGAGCAGGTCATCAGCACTAATCTCTGGGGTCCCTTGAGCCAGGTGTGGAAGGGTTGCTCTGCCATGTGCTAGCTTGGGCTTGTCTTTTTGGGTGTTGTCTTTGGGTGTCCTTGAAGTTTCTCTGCAGGCTCCTCCCTGATCCCATTATCCATTTTGTGAGGGTTGATATAGACAGAACAAGGTGCCTCGGCTGCTTATCAGTGCTGGTCAGGTCTAAAGATACTGCATGGAAATCCGGTGCCCCTGGGATGTGCACCCCGCCATGGAGGGCACCACTCTCGGGCTGCATGCCTGTGGAGGCCTCCTTTTCCAGAAGGAGCTGGAGAGGAGAGTTCATTCTGATCAGCTGGGCTGCTCTGTTCTCAAGTGATTCTGTTCATTTAGGGTGTTTCCCTGCTGGCATCTGCAGTAACTTCAGTACTCAGAAGCTCTGCCATGGGGAGACATTTTCTACACTTTCCAGCAGTTTATATCTTAATTTCAAAGCATACTCAGAAATGTGCCTGTTTCTGAAATTGCTGATGGTGGCAAAACTGAAAGCAGATGAGCCCCATCTGTGGGTCCGAAGGTCTCCCTACCGCATTGCAGGAAGCATACACATGGCAGAAGCCCGGCTCAGACTCCTCATGAGCCCCAGGTTTCCTCTGTTCAGGGCCTAGTGACCCCTGAGGGCAAGTGGCGGCCTTGAGCTGTCTCCTTTGCTCCCACCTGGAGTAGGGGCCACTGTGGCCACGATCACTGACACCCAGAGACAGGCTTGTCGCCCCGGAGACGGGCTTGTCGCCCCAGAGCCCGCCGGATGAGCCCAGCATGACATGGGAACTCAGATGGAGTGGCCCTCATCTTCAGAATCTATTTTGAAAACCTTTTTTTAAAATGTTTCTTCTTGTGCCTGCTATTTTTTTTAAGCTGTCGATTCTGCGTGGGTGGGGGTGTCTGGTGGCATCACCCAGGGAGTCAGATGTGCAGGGGCTGCCATGAGTTCCTGTGTGGAAACGTGGCTATACCATCATGATTAAAGACCCTTCTGGGCCAGGCACGGTGGCTCATGCCTATAAAACCAGCGCTTTGGGAGGCCAAGGTGGGCAGATCATGAGGTCAAGGGATCGAGACCATCCTGGCCAACATGGTGAAACCCAGTCTCTACTACAAATACAAAAATTAGCTGGATCTGGTGGTGCACGCCTGTAGTTCCCGCTACTTGGGAGGCTGACGCAGGAGAATTGCTTGAACTCAGGAGGCGGAAGGTGCTGTGAGCCAAGATGGTGCCACTGCACTCCAGCCTGGCGACAAAGCAAGACTCTATCTCTCTTAAAAAAAAAAAAAGACCCTTTTGGAGGCCAGGTGTGGTGGATCACCTGAGGTCAGGATTTTGAGAACAGCCTGGCCAACATGGTGAAACCCCGTCTCTACTAAAAATATAAAAATTAAGCTAGACATGGTGGCTTATGCCTATAATACCACCACTTTGGGAGGCCGAGGCAGGAAGATCACAAGGTCAAGAGATTGAGACCATCCTGACCATCATGTTGAAACCCCATCTCTACTAAAAATTCAAAAATTAGCTGGGCATGGTGGCGCATGCCCGTAGTCCCAGCTACTCGGGAGGCTGAGGCAGGAGAATAACTTGAACCCAGAAAGCAGAGGTTGCAGTGAGCCGAGATCGTGCCACTGCACTCCAGCCTGGCAACAGAGCAAAACTCCATCTCAAAAAAATAATAATAATAAATTTAAAAAAAATTAGTTGGGCATGGTCGAGGGTTCCTGTAGTCCCAGCTACTCGGAGGCTGAGGCAAGAATCACTTGAACCCAGAAGGCAGAGGTTGCAGTGAGCCGAGATTGCATCATTGCACTCCAGCCTGGGCAACAAGAGCAAAACTCCATCTCAAAAAAATAAACAAAAACCTGGAAAACGTGAAGAGTAGCTGGAACTCTGTGACCATATTACCTTAAATAATGTAGTTGCCGCTTTACAAAGTTGTATAATCAAAGGCCTTCTGATGTTTTGGGGGAAGAAATCCTGACTTCTCTTTGTGAGTCTGTTTTGCCTTCACGTTTCCATGTGTTCTATGTCCCAGGAAGACAGGGTCTATATCCCACCTTTTCATTTGAGAAAAGTAGAGCCCCCAGTTTGAAAGAGCGAGTGACTGTCTCTACCCAAGTGCTGGGTTCTGCCCGCTGAGTGCGAGCCCTGTCTCTCCTACAGCTAGCGAAGAGTATTACCAGCTGCTGATGTCCAGCGAGGGCCACCCCTGTGGAGCAGACGTGCCTTCCTACACCGTGGAGGAGATCGAGAGCGTCACCTCTGAGCACATCGTGAAGAATGCCGTAAGCCTCTTCCCCCAGAAAGTTTCTTTTTAAACAGCAGGAGTTCTTCCCCAGGCCAGCTAGCACAGTGCTGTGGCCAGTGGCCATAAGGAGCGTTTTGGGTTTCAGCAGTTAAGTTCCCACCTCTAAAAGGAAGAATGTGAAGGCAGTGATTCTGGAAGTAGCATTCGTGTTCTGTACTTCTGCCTTCTGTGAGACTGTCTTCCTTGTCCCTGGCCAACCTTGGCCTGTAGCTCATGGGTGCAAGGGCAAACCCAGTGTGACTGAACTGGGGGCTCTGGGTTTTCATGTCCTCAAGGTGAGGAGACAGACTTGGTGACAGCCAGTTCACTTGTCCAGGGCTTTGCCGTCATGAGGGGGTGCTGGAATTTTACAAGCCCATGCATGTTTAAGCACACCAAAAGCTGGGCCCCCTTGGAGGGTGCATGGGCCGCATACACACACACCTACTCTACCACCCCGATTTCTCAGCCAGTGAGAACAAATGTAAGGGCCAGTGGGGACCCCACATGTGCTGGCACCACGGTGAAGCTAGCCTCATAACAGGGCTCCCTGATCCTTCCCATCTTCTGCCTCCAGTGTAACCCCCAGGCAGCCCCCAGCCCTGAGCCCAGAGGGCCAACCAGCAGGGAGAGCACCCATGGTGGGCTGGAGGGGCCCAACCAGAGGCCTCTGCTCCCCGAGAAGCCCCAGAACCCTGGGAGAGAGCAAGGCTGGTGGAGGTTGATGGGACAGGCCAAGTGAGCAGAAGGTACCCCACCTCCCAGTCACCCAGCCTGAACACCAGGCTCCCTTTCCAAGACAGCGGGGTGAGTGGCACCTCCCAGGGAGTGGAGGCAGCTGGGGTTTCTTCCAGCAGTAGAACCCTGATGTGTTGTTTCAAATTATATAATGTTGGACCCTCCTAGTAACTGTAACAGGTGTAAGAGTTAAAGAGGAAAGAAACACAAAACGTGGTTTGGCAGTCAGAGACACGTTTTCTTTGGTTAAAACCTGAGAGGCGCTCCTGGCTGATGGGTCAGGGGTGCTTTCTCTTACAGACTAAGAGTTTATATTGGTTTGAGGGTGAGGGGGCGTATCACAAGCTTGGAATATTTATGTGTGTGGAGAAGTTTATGGTGGGGTTGGAATCTCTGGGAAGAGGCAAGGTTATCTTGGGGTAGGCATCTTTCTGGCCGGGAGTGGGGGTTATCTCGGGGCTGGCATGTCTCTGGTCAGGGGGGAGTTTGGAATGTCTCCGGTTCAAGATGTCATGTGTGGTTTATGGTCGTGCTGACCTTAGACATCAGGCTGATGCCCTTTGGATTTAGGCGGTTTTTTATTAAGGTGAACTTTAGCATGAGGGGCTCATCCATGATGCCAAGGCTCCTGCTCGGTCAACAGGAAAGATGGGGTTTTTGGTCAGGACTAGGCAAGGGGCTCAGAGAGCTCCCCACCTCCGACCCTCCTGGTGGGCGGCTCCCTCCAGCCTGCCTGCCTGAGTCAGATGTGCGTCCAGCCCCGTCTGACCTTGTCACCACAGGCCTGCTCCTCCTTTTCAGGATATGTTTGCCGTGGCCGTGTCCCTGGTATCTGGGAAGATCCTGTACATCTCTGACCAGGTTGCATCCGTATTTCACTGTAAGAGAGATGCCTTCGGCGATGCCAAGTTTGTGGAGTTTCTGGCACCTCATGACGTGGGCGTGTTCCACAGCTTTACCTCCCCATACAAGCTTCCCTCATGGAGCATGTGCAGTGGAGCAGGTGAGGTCATCGAGGAAGCGCCTTACTCCCTCTGGGGGTCGGGGGAGGGGCCGGGAGCTGGGCCCACCCCAGATGTGGTGCAGGCTCCCTGCCTCACCTCTGCACTCGGAGCCCACCTGTGGGGGCCGCCAGCTGCCCGCTCTGGCAAAGGTAAAAGATAACCAGTTGTTTGTCTTGTCAGAATAAATTTAGAGGAAAAATCGTCTTTTCATAGATTTCAGAGAGAGAGAACCATTAGGCGTTTTAGAAGTGAGGTTGTTTTGCAAAGCTGAAATCTTGCTGCCATTGCAGTAGGGAGGCGGGCTCTGGGGGCAGTGGGAAACTTGAGCTCCCTACAGGCGGGCGTCCCCGACCACCTTGGCAGCCACAACCAGCGAGTGGGTCACGTCCCAGAGTGACTTCCTGAGGGTTCTTCGCCTTGACCAGGGCTGGCTTTGGATATATAGACTGTGAGGTCCCTGGGCAGATGCCGCCGGCCCCCAAGGCAAGGCAGGCCAAGCCTGTCTGCACTGTGGGTGGCAGCCTCCCTGGCTGCCCTGCCTGCCACTGTGGCCCCATCTACCCTGTCTCATTTCCAGGCTCCGCTCCCCAGCCACGCCCTTCCAGTGGGGTCTGGTCCAGTCCCTGGAGCCAGCTGGGGGGCACGCCGGCCTCTGGGCCTCTGCCGGTGCCTCCGACACCCTGGCTCTCCTCAAGGCCTCCTGTGCCGCAGCTCCTCACTGCCCAGCTAAGTCAAGGACCAGGTGAATTCTCAGGGGCCTTTCCAAGCTGGTGATTTTGTATCATTTTCTATAACTAGTCCTTGCCTCTACTTTCCTCATTTCTTCTGTGTTGAGGAAATGCTATGTGAAAGACCAAGATCTAAGGTTTTTTTCTTTTTCTTTTTTTTTTAATTTAGATTCCCACGAAAGCAAAGATTTCTGTTTTTAAAATCCCTTTCAACTATTAGGGAGACACCTCTTCCTTCATTCCTGATGAGGTTGCCCGATTGATTTCATGTTTTCACTAGACCTTTCACATTTTAAAGGAAGTTACTATTTTACCAAAATACCGCTGTAAGCCTTGAAATGCCGAGTTGTTTCTATTAGAACTGACTATCCCAAAAACACGTAGTAGGAAATGTTCTGTTTCGCTGTGGCCAGGCCTCTGCACACCTACCCCAGAGTCTGAGGCAGCTGAGAGGCCAAAGAAAGAGGCTGACAAATTCAGTTTCTTAGAAGGAAACATTTTTTTTTTTTAAAGGTGGGGTTTCACCATGATGGCCAGGCTGGTCTTGAACTCCTGACCTCAGGTGATCCGCCCACCTCGGCTTCCCAAAGTGCTAGGATTACAGGCATGAGCCACTGCGCCGGCCAGAAGGAAACATTTAACAGGGTCTTAAGAACAGGAGCCATGTGTGTTGCGGGTGGCGACCAGATAATACTGGATGCCAGTGCCATTCCCCAGACCCAGGGCTTCTCGGGGAGGGGCACACGGGCTTCCTGAAGAACTGGTAGAAATTTGCCCTGAGGGCGGGATTTAACTTAAGTACCTGCTCTTCTTACTCAGGGACAAGAGGGAAATGAAATCTCCCTGGTCTTCCCAGAACTGGGATTAATCAGAAGTCAGCACGGAGGCTTAGCTTCCAAGATGGAGCTGCTGTGGCCTTCACAGCTTCCTGTGTCAGTGTTCTGTATGTTTGTGAGAGTGCTCAATTGTGTGTTGGTATGTCTGTGGCAGTGCACCGTGAGTGTGCTCAGTCGTGGGTGGGTGTGTGTGCGGCAGTGCACCGTGGGTGTACTCAGTTGTGGGTGTGTGTGTGTGCAGCAGTGCACTGTGAGTGTGCTCGATTGTGGGTTGGTTGGTGTGTTTGTGGCAGTGCACCGTGAGTGTGCTCAGTTGTGGGTGGATGTGTCTGCGGGAGTGCACTGTGAGTGTGCTCGATTGTGGGTTGGTTGGTGTGTTTGTGGCAGTGCACCATGAGTGTGCTCAGTTGTGGGTGGGTGTGTATGCGGCAGTGCACCGTGAGTGTGCTTGATTGTGGGTTGGTTGGTGTGCGTGCAGCAGGGCACCGTGAGTGTGCTCGATTGTGGGTTGGTTGGTGTGTGTGTGGCAGTGCACCGTGAGTGTGCTCAGTTGTGGGTGGGTGTGTGTGGGGCAGTGCACCGTGAGTGTGCTTGATTGTGGGTTGGTTGGTGTGTTTGTGGCAGTGCACCGTGAGTGTGCTCAGTTGTTAATTGGTGTGTTTGCAGCAGCATCATTTATCATTTTGAAAATGGAAAAATCCTGGTGCTAAAATTTTAGCGCTGCATAATTTGGAATGTACCACACTCATGAAGTATATGTAATTTTCGTCGGAAATGTAATAGAAGATTTCTCAGCTAAAGGATTCACTTTGTGTTTCTATAAATTTTCAGTTTTCACTTTGGCTCTTGCTTGATTCCGCCGCTCTTCTGTCTGTGAGAAATGAGGAACATGATTTAGTTGTTTGTTTGGATGAATAACTCTGGGCTCTTTCTTTTAGATTCTTTTACTCAAGAATGCATGGAGGAGAAATCTTTCTTTTGCCGTGTCAGGTAAGCCTGGTTCCCAGTGTTTTTAAACTAGAAAACTATACAAACATTTCACCCCAGTGCCTGTCACAGAGCTTAGGAGGCCCATGTGTTCTCCACCACTCCCTGCTCCCCTTGAGGCTGGAGGGGCATGAGCCCTGCCTGCAGGGACCCAGCACACCTGTTTCTAAAGCCTACCTGAAATCACAGTTAGATTTTAAATATATACAGTTCACTAGAATGCGGCCAGCAGTGGAGTGACTTCTCCTGCCCCTCATGGAAAATGGTGGCCAGGGGACCCTGCATTTTCTGTCTACCCCAGGTCCACAGAGACTCTGAGAGCACCTGCATCCTTGACTGTCTGTGCTTTTTTTCTGGGGAGAGACCCACAGCTTTCCCCACAGGGTCTTGGTCCAAAACAGGGTGACTGCTTGAGCATCCAGTTGCAGTGTCGGGAATGACCCTGGGCCAGACCCTGGCACCCTCAGAAGTCAGGGCCGAGGACCCCTGGTGGGAGCAGCACCCCTTTCTCATCTGCTTTACCCACACAGAGTGCAGGCTGCTCCGGAGAGGGGCTGCGGCACGCTCCCGCTGGATGGGTGTTGACTGATTTGCCCTTCAGTATGGAGGGACTCAGGAGGGCAGGAGGGCAGGCCCAGCTCCTCAGGCAGAGCAGAGGTCCACATCACCTGCAGCGTGGCCTGGGTCCCAGGTGAGGAGGGAACAGAACAGGGAACCGTTCCGGTGTCACTGTTCCAAACTTTGAGTGCTGTTCTTCTCCACAGTGTCGGGAAAAGCCACGAGAATGAGATCCGCTACCACCCCTTCCGCATGACTCCCTACCTGGTCAAGGTGCGGGACCAGCAAGGTGCTGAGAGTCAGCTTTGCTGCCTTCTGCTGGCAGAGAGAGTGCATTCTGGTTATGAAGGTAACAGCCAGGCCCAGAGTTGTCTCTGGCTACCCCCTCAGTTACTCCTGTGGTTCAAACTTAGCATCTGTACCATGGACTCCCAGTTGCAGTTCCCTAGCCTTGGCCTCTCCTCTGCACCTGGGGCAGAGTCTCCATCTTTCTGGACATCAGCACAGCCCGCTTGGCATCTGGCCCTCCCCATGGCAGATCGAGGCATCTGGACACTAGCATCTCACCCCTGTGCACACCAGCACCATGACCCCTTCTCCCCTTCTCCTGGCTGCTCTGCCTTTTGTCCACAAAGTAGGAATAGCCCCGACAGGTCTGGGGCCCCACCTCCCTCCCGTCTTCATCCCCTGCCTCATGCCTCGGCCTCGTGAGCCCTCTGTGAAGGGCACTGATGTCGCTGCCTGCTCCGGAACCCCAATTTCTTCCTCAAGCTGCTGTATTGTGCTGGGATCCCTCCCTCTCCACCTTGGCCCATCTTAACTTTTCCTGAAATTTCCTTTTTTTCCCAGACAGACATGCACTGGCTGCTCCAGGCAAGTCAGCCTCCACACAGGCTTGCTGTGCCTCTGTATGGCCAGCGTGTTCTAGACCCCCTGGTCTCTGCTCCTGCTGTCACCTCACCTGCAGAACCTGGTCATTGGGCCAGCTCACCTCACCATGACTGTCTTGGTCCCACTAGTTCTTCTGGCTACCCCACCCCCAAAATAATATCTGGGGCTTTCTCTAGAAGCCCAGAGGATACAAGGCATTGTGCCACCTTGATCGATCCTTCTTGTGATCCCTCTTAAGAGCCTGCTTTGTGGCATCTTGGTCCTTGTAATGGCCGAAATCCCTGGCCAGTAACTGTAGGTTCTCACCATGGCTGCTGAGCAAGTCACATGATCTCCAAATTCTCAGAAGGCAGGTCCAGTCTGCAGCTGCTGAACCCGGAAGCCAGCTGAGTCCATGCTGTGCTATGCTCATCACCTTCTTGGTGGTGAATGACACCTTTTTTTTTTCTTTTTTAAGAGATGTAGTCTTGCTCTGTTGGCCAGGCTGGAGTGCAGTGGTGTGATCTCGGCTTACTGCAACCTCTGTCACCCTGATTCTAGTGATTCTCCTGCCTCCACCTCCTGAGTAGCTGGGACTATAGGCGCACACTGCCACATCCAGCTAATTTTTTTTTTTTTTTTTGTATTTTAGTAGAGACAGGGTTTCACCGTGTTGCCCAGGCTGGTCTCGAACTCCTGAGCTCAGGCAATCCACCCACCTTGGCCTCCCAAAGTTCTAGGGTTACAGGCATGAGCCACCATGCCCAACCGAATGACACAAATGACAGCCTTTTAAAAAAGCACTTTTTTTTTTTTTGAGATGGAGTTTTGCTCTTGTTGCCCAGGCAGGAATGCAATGGTGTGATCTTGGCTCACTGCAACCTCCGCCTCCCTGGTTCAAGTGATTCTCCTGCCTCAGCCTCCCGAATAGCTGGTATTACAGGCATGTGCTACCACACTTGGCTAATTTTGTATTTTTAGTAGAGACAGGGTTTCTCCATGTTGGTCAGGTTGGTCTCAAACTCCTGCCCTCAGGTGATCCACCCTCCTCGGCCTCCCAAAGTGCTGGAATTACAGGCGTGAGCTACCATGCCCAGCTGAAAAAGTACTTCTTAAAAGTGGTAGAAATATTTTAAGTATGTGACTTTCTTTACAATGTTTGATGTGTTCCTGCCTATATTATTGAATGTTCTCTTCCAAATATTCAGTAAGGTTTAGAGAGGGTACTTATGGTTCAACAAGTTATTCCCCTAAACTACCAGAGTCTCCTTCAAGAATGACACATATTGGAATTTTGAATGTTTTATCTATGAATTGAGGAGAATTTTGGATCTATGACTCACTTTATGCAAATTACTCTATCACCTTTGTCCACCTTTGTCTAGTTTCTAAACTGTGAAGTTCTCCAGTACAATGACATTTGCTAAGAAATCTGAATCCAGAGTGGCTCATACCTGTAATCTGGCACTTTGGGAGGCTGGGGTGGGAGGATCACTTGAGCCTGGGCAGTTGAGACCATCCTGGTCAACATAGTGAGATATTGTCTCATTAAAAAGAAAAAGAAAAGAAAAGAAATTTGAACCCAAGTGTATAACTCATTTTTCTGAAAAATAATTTGTCAGATCACTAGTTTCATCCTAAAAATCATAAAGATGGCCTTCCAGCTTTATTTTGCTGACAGTAGTCTCTACGTGGTCTGTGTGTTTTGTTAACATGGCGGTTACAATTGACTAGACTAACCCAGCATGCAAAGAAGCTAAGAATGCCGGCCGGTGATCCCATGCCCAGCGTCGGGTCTGCTCTGCCCTCAATGTGGCAGGCTCTGTTATTCCGAGTCCGTGTTTTCATTTTTTTCTTTAGCTGCTCGTTACTCCAAATCTGCAGGGTGTTTTCTGATAGTCTTAATGTAACATTAAATATGTATTTCTTAGGATCACAAATGTATGCAATGTTCTATTCTTTCAGCTCCTAGAATTCCTCCAGAAAAGAGAATTTTTACAACCACCCATACACCAAATTGTTTGTTCCAGGATGTGGATGAGAGGTAAGTGGTCTTGGCCCACCCACTTTTTCATGTTTTTGATATAAAAGCTATTTAGCTAAAGCCAAGCCTGCATATTGGTTTTATAATTACATGATAATGGACAAAAATATGTAATTACATACAGGCAATGAAATAATTATAGAGTTACAGCGAAAACTTCCTAAGATATGCACATGGTGTCATTGAGGCTTTCTGGGGAGCTGGCGATTGTTCTAATTGAGCCTGTCTTAATTATCCCATGTAAACTGGCTTGGAGTAGATAATAGTACAGACAGGGTGGTGTTGCCTGGGACCAGTGTCCAGGGGGAAGCCGGGAGTGCCATTGGCTGGATCCCAGCAGAAGTCCATCTTCCAGCCTGTGTGCTGCTGCTTGTGGGAATAGGATTTTCTGCATGCCTCAAACCCCACTCAGTTCCCTCTCTCTAGGTCTCCCACTCAGGGTGCTGAAGCAGGTGCAAATGGTCCCAGTGAGATTTGGGAGTGGGTTCTGCCCCGACCATACACCTTCTCCCAGCTCCTCCTCCACAGATGCATGAAGACTCGGAAACCACTTGGGCCAGCTGGGTACAGTGGTTCACACTTATAATCCTAGCACTCTGAGAAGCCGAGATAGGAGGATCACATGTGGCTAGGAGTTCGACACCAGCCTGTTTGAAACCAGGAGTTCAAAACATAGCCAGACCCTATGTCTACAAAATAAAAATAAAAATTAGCTGAGTGTGGTGTTGTGCACCGGTAGTCCTAGCTACTCAGAGGCTGAGGCAGGGGAATCACTTGAGCCTAGGAGTTCAAGGTTATGGTGAGCTATGATTGCTCCACTGCACTCTAGCCTAGGTCACAGAAAAAGACCCTATCTCAAAAAAATAAAGAAAAGTGTGGGCCACTGGCAGTAGTCACAGAAAGGTCACCTCAGAAGATACCACAGGAAATGGACCAAGAAGCAGCAGCGAGCTGCACTTCCTAAAATGCACCTGGTCACCTCTTTGAAGCTGTGGAGGATCAAGTCCTCTCCCCCTTCTACTCTTGGCCCAGGGACACAGGCCCCCACCCTTGGAGTCAGGGCCACACAGCTTCCTGGGGAGGCTCTGTGGGTAAAAAGGGATCTGTCACTTTCAGCTCCTGGTTGCTCAGGTGTATCTGCTGGGCTGCCTGGGTAGAGCCAGCAGAGGCAGTGTCGAGACGCAGGCTTCTGGACACCACGCTGCCCTGCAGAACCAGGATCTTGGAGGGCGGGGCCTGGGGCTGTGCATATGTAAAGCAGCCTCAGGAGATTGTGCTTCCTTCAGAGATCTGAGAACTGTCTGTAACCCACTCCCCCACCAACCTGGTGTCCAGCTCATCCCTGCACAGGGAGGTTGGCAGACAGGTGCACAGGGCATGAGGGCCACAGTCTGTGAGCTCTCCTTGATGAAGCCTGGTATGTGGCCTGGCTCACAGAGCCCAAGGCCAGCCAGAGCAGGTGGCCAGGACTCCCCTCGCTCTCCCCTCCTACTTTTCACCCTCCACCCTCTTTCTTCTCCCTCCTCTTCCTTCTCTCCTTCTTTTTCCTTCCTATCCTCCTGCTCCTCTCTTCCTTCCTCTTCCTCCTCCTTCAACCAGGCCTTGATGGGGTGGATGCCGGGAACATTCTGTATATCCTGTCTAAAGGAAATCATGAGGCCTGGAGAGAGAGCCTCAGACAAGGAGGAGGAAATCAAAGAATAACACCAGGCCCTTGAGAAAGTTCTGCATCATGGTCTAAAAACTCACAGGGAATATCCTTCCACACAAGCAGCAGAGTTTGAGGAAACATCCGTTTGGATGCCACAGTGTTAAGAGGCAGCTTGGAAGAAGAGATGGTCAGCGGAGCCAGCAGAGGGCGCTGGACACAAACAGAAGCAGAAGGCTCTGCCGAAGTTCGGCTGGGTCCTGCCAGGAGCAAAGCCACAGCTCTGGGAGGCGGCATGAGGGCCCGGAGCAGAGGCCTGTCCAGCCGCCGAGACTCCAGAGAAGCCACAGTAAACCAACTGGACGCCAAGGCCAGAGTCACACGAGACCAGGCTGGAAAAGATGCACGTAGAAAGGGCATCCCAAGGCCCAGGTGAAACTTGTTAAGCAAAAAAAATCCGTGCCAGGCCACATGTGGCCAAACTAATAAGTGACACAGAGAAAGAAAAAGATGCTGGAAGGACGAAACCAAAAACATGATGATGACTTACCATTCGGGAGATGAAACGCAGAGCTGAAGCACTCGGGCCCCAGCAGAGGGAGCCTGCTTCCACATCCTAGAAGCTGGGCCTTCGATTGCTATTGGTTGGAACTCTAACTGGTCCTCTGTTAGTCCAGCTTCCAAATTGTGATCTTGGAGGGCGGGGAGTGGGGTTTGGAGTGTGTCTTCTCTTTCCAGGGAATAAGATGGATCTTAGTAGCAATCTCCTCCACTGTTCGGACGCCGATCCCAGCGTGTGTCTGCTTGCCTTCCAGGGCGGTGCCTCTCCTGGGCTATCTACCTCAGGACCTGATTGAAACCCCAGTGCTCGTGCAGCTCCACCCCAGTGACAGGCCCTTGATGCTGGCCATCCACAAAAAGAGTAGGTCCCCTTTTCACGGGAAATCCTAATGTGTTTGGCGGAAACTCGGGCACTCTTGGGGCTTCTTGTTGGGACCAGTCTAGCTCTGACAGGTCAGATCAGCTAAGGACAAGCAGGTGGTAGACGCCCGCCTCACTGCCTCACTCCTGGCACTGCAGTGCCCAGTGGAGTCAAGAGAGAGTGGTGAACTCACATGAGTTCTTTTGTGGCCAGTTGTTCTCAGGCCATGACCTGAGTCAGTGGCATCTCATGTTTACTGTTGACTTCAGTGGCACATGGGAGGAGGGGAAACCAATTCATCTGTGGCTAGGAAGGTTCTGACCAGGCCAGGGAGTGCACAGTGCGTGTCCTCACCAAGCCAGCCCTCATAGACGCCAGTGACACTCTAGCAGAAGTGAGACACAGGATGAAACAGCTCCTGCTGGAAACAGTGTCCTTGTAATTGACAGCAAAAGCGGGAGGTTGAAAGCAGTAGCTTTGGAGAAGTGTTCACACCCCTAAAGTTTGCAGATGGTCCCGGGACTGAGTGAGTCTTGACTTGCCTCTGTACTGCAAACCCTGCTTGCTCCCCTTTTCCCCTGAATGCTGGCTTTGCTCTCCTAGTCCTGCAGTCTGGGGGCCAGCCTTTCGACTATTCTCCCATTCGGTTTCGTGCCCGGAACGGGGAGTACATCACGTTGGACACCAGCTGGTCCAGCTTCATCAACCCGTGGAGCAGGAAAATCTCCTTCATCATTGGGAGGCACAAAGTCAGGGTGTGAGTGCTCTAAGGGCCTGAGGCGGCTCAGGGGTCTTGGGTAGGGATCCTGGGCTGTCGTCACCTCACAGCAACAGACTGCCTAGGGAGGGGCTGAGGCCAAGACCAAAACTGCCTCCTGCCCCCAATCTGGAGCCCCAGGCCGGTAGGCAGCGGTGACCTGTCCCCTGCCCCCATGTGGGAGGAACCTCCTTCAGGCAGAGTAGGGAGTGGGTAGGTGGTAGCCTCGGGGGCTGCAGGGGAGGGGCAGAGGGCGTGCCCAGGCAGTCAGCATGTGGTGGCTATACAGTCACGCCAGAGAGGTCCCCTGGTGGGGCCCTGTCTGACAAGATGAGTTAAAACCACACAGGGGCCCTTTGAATGAGGACGTGTTCGCAGCCCACCCATGCACAGAGGAGAAGCCCCTGCACCCCAGCATTCAGGAGCTCACGGAGCAGATCCACCGGCTCCTGCTGCAGGTGGGTGCGGTGCCTGCATGCCTCCTCCTAGGTAGTAGCCTGGGAGCCCCTGTGGAGGACATAGGCTCTGCCCTTCACCCTGGTCCTGTCACATCCACTCAGACGCCCTCAGCTGTCATTCTTTGAGCATCCCCCAGGGGACAGTTTGGGCATAGACCAGGGTAGTTCAAGACAGTCCCCAGCACCCTTGGCTGCTTCCAGCCTTGCTTCAACATCGTCTCAGCCGTGAGTGGCTGAAGGACGTGTGCAGACACCATGCCCCGACAGGCTGCATAGCCCCAGAGTGACCTCTCAGTTGCGTGGGGACTCACTCCAATCCAGAGCAATGGGACTTAGGGACGTTGTACTCAAGGTCCCTAAAAACCCAGGGTCACTGCAGTCAACCCCGTGCCTGAGTGGGCATCTGCTTCTCAGTTCCCAGAGGCTGTGGAGTGAAGCTGTCGTCACATCTTGTTTTGTTTTAAACCCTTCCCAGAGGCGTGGCTGGCGTTGATGAGTGGGTTGGACACGTTCCTTTGGCGCAGTCTCCTCAGTGACTGCACGTCTGGGTTGGGGCACTGTGGCTAGAGGCCAAGAGTCCACCTCTGGAGCCTGACCCTGGGGTTCAAACCATAGCTCCCCTTGTCTTGGCCATGTAGCTTTGGGTGGGTCACCATCCTCTCTGTGAAACAGGGTGTGTTGGCGGGGGGCCACATGTGTAGCTCAGCAGCCCTTGCTGTGTCTGTAGTGCTGTCTGCTGTCTCCCCAGCCGGTCCCCCACAGCGGCTCCAGCGGCTACGGGAGTCTGGGCAGCAACGGGTCCCACGAGCACCTCATGAGCCAGACCTCCTCCAGCGACAGCAATGGCCATGAGGACTCACACCAGAGGAGAGCCGTACGTCCCCTTCCATTCTCCCTGAGAAAATGAGTTTGTGGATTTCCGTTCAGAGTTAAAAAGTACACTCAAGACAACCCTTGGCAGTCAGGAGAGGCTTCATCATCACAGCTGTTTCTGCTTCCTTTCTAAACTATGTTCACTTGGGACTTACTTTTTAATTTCTTAAGAGTTTAAACAGCTAGAAGCTGTAGCTAAGCGTTTTGTTGAAAATTATTTAAAACAGACAAAATAAGCAACAGTGAAGATTTAACTAGGATAGAAAGAAGAAAATAGAGGCCAGGCAGGGCAGCTTACGCCTGTAATCCCAACACTTGGGGAGGCTGAGGCAGGTGGATCACCTGAGGTCAGGAGTTTAAGACCAGCCTGGGCAACATGGTGAAACCCTGTCTCTACTAAAAATACAGAAATTAGCTGGGCATGGTGGCATATGCCTATAATCCCCGCTACTCGGGAGACTGAGGCACAAGAATGGCTTGAACCTGGGAGGCAGAGGTTGCAGTGAGCCAAGATTGTGCCATTGCACTCCAGCCTGGGCAACAGAGCAAGACTCCATCTCAAAAAAAAAAGAAGAAAATTCAATGTGCTGTTTTGCTTTATTTTTATTGTTCCTTAGGATCGTCAGATAGGTTTTATCTCACTCTGCACCTGTCAGACTTCTCATTCAGATTTTCCTTCTGTGTTGCTGAAATTCTTTCAGCCATCCTCAGTTCTCACTTTGGGGGACAAACTGAAGGAGGTCTCCTAGAATGAATAACGTGTTCATTTTATTTTTCTTCAAGGAAATTTGTAAAAATGGTAACAAGACCAAAAATAGAAGTCATTATTCTCATGAATCTGGAGAACAAAAGAAAAAATCTGTTACAGGTAAAAAAAAATTCAGCATTTCCTTAGTGAAACTAGAGTATGGCCGAGTGAGAAAAGGGACCTGGGTTGAATGCTCACTGTGGCTGGCAGGGAGTCACCTTGTAGCCGTGCCTCACCTCCTTCTGTGTTCAGCACAGTCTGCAGCTTCAAGAGGCGAGAGCAGCCCGGTCCTGCACTCATTCAGCCAGTGCAGGCACTGATGTCCGCTGGGTACCTGGTGCCCTGCAGGCCTGGTGGGGTGTGGCCAGGTGTGCAGGTCTGAAGAGCTGTGGCCGGGTGTGCCTTCCTGCCCGCTGGTTGTGCCTGGGAGCCATGGCCTGGGCCTCTCGTTCTTGCTGTAGAGTGGCTGTATGGCTGTGTGCATACACTTGCATACCCTTCACACACACACACATACACACACACACACCCCTGCTGACAGACTGCCTGGCATCCACATACACAAACCTGTCTCAAGTGGAGGGTTCCACCCCACGGCTGTCGACCCACTCCCACTGCAGCAGCCCTTGCCTCACCACCTGCTGCACTTCCCAGGCAGCTTCACACCGTCACGTGTGGGTTCAGGTTCAGGCTCCTCCTCTGCCCCACATGCATTTCTCACACAGCACGCACACAGACACGTGTGCGCACACGTGCCTGTGTCCCAGTCCTCTCCCCCTGGTGGGCCCTTGCTCATTCCCTGTGCTGAGGCGAAAGCCTCCTATGGGGATGTCGGACCCAGAGCACATGCTGGCCAGACACTGCTAGGACTTCTGGCCTTTGGGACGTGTTGGTGGACATGATGCATGCCGGACTCTGTGCTGAGTGTCGGGGACAACTGATGAGGTGGACACAGCTCTTTGCTTTAGGGCCCCTAGGGACAGGCATGTGATGTATGTTGTGGGGGCAAGAGTCGACTCCACAGCAGAGTGCAGGAGGCAGTAGCCATCATAATCATTACTAGCAGGGATCACATTGAAAACACTGGCCTGGCCCAGGAGGGACATAAAGTACATGGGCTCTCATTGGCCCTGAAAGTTTAAGAGTTCAAGTGAGAACTGGTGTCTCCCACTGCTGAGTCCCTGACCCCTGGGGACAGCCTAGACCCCAGAAAGAAGCAGGCACCAGGCTGGGCAGCAGCTCCCTCCCAGGCCTCTCTGTGGATGGCACTATGGTGCTCATGCCCACAGGGCTGCCGGATGCCAGGCTGTCCCTGGGCTTCCGTACCCGTAAAGTAGATTCTGAGTCCCCAACCCTGTCTTCAGGTAGAACGAAAATTCTTTCTAAATACACAGACTTTTCTTTGGGAGAAAAATAAATGAAAGAACAATTTTGCCATATTTTCAGAAATGCAAACTAGTCCCCCAGCTGAAATGAAAGCTGTCCCTGCTGTGGAAAAAGACAGCCTAGGGGCCAGCTTCCCGGAGGAGTTGGCCTGCAAGGACCAGCCCACCTGCTCCTACCAGCAGATCAGCTGCTTGGACAGCGTCATCAGGTACGCCGGCATTTCCAGCCGAGTCTCCACCATCTCATGCACCTTCCTGCCTCTCGTGTTGTGTGACATCACCAGTGGCTCATGCCCTTCACACAGGTACTTGGAGAGCTGCAGTGAGGCTTCCACCCTGAAGAGGAAGTGCGAGTTCCCAGCAAACGTCCCAACGCTGAGGTCCAGTGATAAGCGCAAGGCCACAGTCAGCCCTGGGCTGCATGCTGCAGGTATCTGATCTGTGTAGAGCCATTTACATGGGTCATAGTATAAATCCTCTGGAGCGGAATCAGGCATTCCCATGGTTTCCACTGACACAGTGTAAGGGTTCAGGCTATTTTTCAGATGATGAAAGTAGTTTAAAAGTCAGCACCCTCCTTAGAAGAGCTAAAGATGATTCTGTCAGAGCCTTGGCTTGGAGAACAGGAACCCAGCGGGGCTGCTGGAGGCCTGAGAACATCCCCTGACCCCCTCGTGTAGCCACACTGGTCTCGAGTTGTCAGTCTAGTGCATCTCGGAAGGCCCTTGTTCCTGAATGTTAACATGCCTCATAAATCACATTACGTCACAGGCTGCTTAAATGCTGTCAGTGTTGCTGATGGTCACCACCAGGGTTAGAAACAGGGTACCCTGGCCAGGCATGATGGCTCACGCCTATAATCCCAGCACTTTGATAGGCCAAAGTGGGTGGATCACTTGAGGTCAGGAGTTTGAGACCAGCCTGGCCAACACGGTGAAACCCCATCTCTACTAAAACTACAGAATTA
The DNA here is from genome assembly GCA_963573385.1 of Cacajao melanocephalus. NCBI lineage: Eukaryota > Metazoa > Chordata > Mammalia > Primates > Pitheciidae > Cacajao > Cacajao melanocephalus. The sequence continues at coordinate 43,133 of CAUYLG010000704.1, forward strand.
GCCAGGCATCGTGACACATGCCTGTAATCCCAGCTACTCGGGAGGCTGAGGCAGGAGAATTGCTTGAACAGGTGGAGGTTGCAGTGAGCCGAGATTGCACCACTACACTCCAGCCTAGGTGACAAGAGGGAGAGAGAGCGAGAGAGAGAAAAGAGAGAAAGAGAAACAGTGTATCCCAGATTACAGTCGGTTCCTGACTCTTGGAAAAGCCCCTCCCCACAAGCCTGCAGAAGGGCTCCCTGGCTGCAGGCAAGAGCCCCTCACCCAAGCTCCTGCAGCTGCCAAGCTGCCGCACCTCCCCGCAGAGGAATTGGGATTTAAGTGTGTGCTGCTCCCATTTCAGAACTGTCTCTTCTCCACTCTTTTCCTATGAGTAAACACTGGGGACAAATCATCCCATGCCCGGGCCAGAGCAGGATGGGATGTGTGCACCCTGGCACGGGAGCTGTACGGGCCCTCGGGTGCGCAGTGCATTGTAATGGCATGCTCGTGTTTGCTCCCCTTTCTCATGAAGAGGCAGAGCTGCCCTCCAGGGTGAACAGCCGCACAGGAGTCGGCACGCACCTGACCTCGCTGGCACTGCCAGGCAAGGCGGAGAGTGTGGCGTCGCTCACCAGCCAGTGCAGCTACAGCAGCACCATCGTCCACGTGGGAGACAAGAAGCCACAGCCGGAGCTAGGTACGACCACGGGCTCTTGGATCAGAGAACAGTCTGATTTTAAACATGAAAACAGGAAGTTTGCCATCTTAAATTTTTTTCTCTCTAAGTGCAGAAGAACCCCACCGTAGCCCATTAAGGGCTGTTTGGGAAAGCCAGTTGTGCGAAGTGCAGAGTGGGGTGCGGCCAGCCAGAGCCCAGGCGGCAGCCTGTCCGGGTCCCTGCTACCCTGTGGTGCTCCCGGTGGCAGTTGTCTGCTCTGGCATCAACACAGGAGGGTCGATTGTGGTGCAACATCTTATCCCTTTTATTTGGTGCGGAGAGAGCCCTGGGAGCGAGGCCCCACCTCCCTCTTCCCTGGGTGGGGCTGGGGGTCTTTCCTCTGCCCAACAGAAGGCGAGACCGTTAACCCTGCCTGTGTGTGGACAGGAGCCAGTACACAGGTGGTAAATAGACTTACAGTGAACGCATTTGTGGCTGAGTGTTCTTGTTCTTTAGAATACTGTGATGAAAATGAATCCTGAATTTGTTCTTTACTAAGAGGAAGATGATGAGGAAAACGTACATGTCCAAGATCCAGTCCCCCAGCCCTCCCTTTCAGGATGCTCAGTGGGCCCTGCCTGTCCCTGTCCTGTCTGCCCCATGGGCTCACAGGGTCCCAGCTGTCACCATGCCTGGTCCCAAACCCAGAAAGACTCAGAACACTGTTGTGTTTTGAAAGCTAAGCACAGCCCAGGAATATCTTTAACAGCAGAGTTGAAGCCCAAGGCCCCTCGTTTCAGTGTGTTCAGCCCCCAGGTTCCCCAGCCACCCGGCTGTCAGGGCTGTCCTGCCCTACTTCTTGCCTTTTGCTGTGAACTTTCTCAGAAAGCTAAATGAAAACATTGTGAGTTTCATCCTCATGCCACAGGCATCATGAAGTCACTTTATATGTGAATGATTTGTCTTGTCCAGGAATACAGTGTGGCCTTCAAATACAAGGGGCCTGTGTGGAGCAGAGCCCTGGGTTCTTGTGTTACAGAGATGGTGGAAGACGCTGCGAGTGGGCCAGAGTCCCTGGACCGCTTGGCAGGCTCCACCCTGGCCTGTGGTCTCAGCCAGGAGAAGGAGCCCTTCAAGAAGCTAGGGCTCACCAAGGAGGTGCTCGCTGCACATACACAAAAGGAGGAGCAGAGCTTCCTGCAGAAGTTCAAAGAAATAAGAAAACTCAGCATTTTCCAGTCTCACTGCCATTACTACTTACAAGAAAGATCCAAGGGGCAGCCAAGTGAACGAAGTAAGTGATACCCGAATTAAAAGTAGGTTTTAAAAAACTTTATTCCTGTTGGTACTGAGTCCAGTGCTGGTTTCAAAATGTGTAATGTGTCCAGTTTCAGAAGCATTAACATGTAAGACAGCTGTTGGAACTTCCTGGCAATGCCATCTGTTTCTGTAAACTTCCCACCAGTGGGGGGTGGGGGCGCTCTCAGGATGCCAGCTCTCATTCCCTGGGGAATAGTCCCAGGCTAGTCCCTGGGGAGGGTAGTGCTGCCATGTCCACGTCTCTTGCCTAACCGTGTGGCCGGGGGCCCCATCCAGATGGAACCCCCAGAGAATCAGCTAATTCAACCTCAAAATAATGGGCATCTGGTGCTGGGCACATGAGGAAGGAGGGGTGTACCATGCATGGCGCCCTTGTCCCCAAGAGATGCACCCTCCTGGTTGAGCCAGCCTCAGGGCTGGGCTTCGGACTCCAAAGTTGGGCAGAGTCCATGGTCATGGCGTGGCAGCTGCTCTTTAGGCCAGGTATCACTTGGGCGGTTGAAGGTCAAGGGATACAGTAAAATAGATGAGCTTCTTCACCCGCTTTCCTGGTTCACGAATCTGGCTCCTGATCTCCCACAGCCCCAGACAGGGCCTGCATTTATTAGAGATGCCGCCTCTTGCTTTCCCCCCGGGACACTGGCACAGGGATCAGAGCCAGTGAGCCCAGGAAACCAGAAACCACTCACCGCAAGGACCCAGCTCTCCCGGGTCTCTGGGCAGACACACCAAAGGAAATGTGTAAGAAATCAAAGAAGCCTACAGCTTCCTTAAGGATGATGTCTTCTCCACTCTTTCCTTTCTGTCCTTCTTCCCCAGACTCAAGAGTTACTGCCAGCCCATAGAGAACCTCTGTAGAAATGAGAAAATGTGCCCTCGATGGCCCTGAGCAGACCCACCCTGTGGGACCAGCCCAGTGCAGAGGTCGAGCTCTTGCTTGCCCCCTAGACAACTGTGTAGCCTTGCACAGTGCACAGACTACACAGCTGTCTAGGGCAGCCCTGCCAGACCCAGATATGATATCCCAGGAACCCAGTGATTTAGCCACTAGTCTCACCAGGGGACAGATTTCTTTTGGGAAGAACACCAGATAGAGAGGCTGATTGCAAAACCTCCATTTACGTGGCAGTTTGCCTTGGACTGGCCATTTGCCTTCAGTACATCACAAAAGCATGGGACCCCCTTGGCACAGCTGACAGATGTCCCCACACACCTGCTGCAAGAGCCGAAGTCACTCTGCATGATGTGAGAGGAAAACCAAAGTTTCCTGGACTCCCTCCCACTCCCCAGGGAGGCCATGGGGACATACCTAGAGTCCCTCCTTTACCGGTTGAGTCCCTCCATCCTCCTGAAGAAAGCCCTACTCAACAGCACCTGTCATTGGAGAGGAAGAATTTGGTCCAAGGGCAGGTGTTCCCCTCTGATCTTGCTCAGGCTGTTTGACGGGTGAAAGAGGAAAAATCTCCCTTTAGGAACAGTAGTGATAGTGCTTATAAAATTGAAAAATAAGAGTTAGAGGAGCTCAGTGGTTCTACCTGTCAGATTTCACAAACTAATTTTCCCCCAAATACTGAGGAACAGCAGAGACATGACAGCTTTTTAATGTATTTACTTAACAAATAGAACTTTCTAATACCATTTATTATATTAGTATTCCATAAAAGAAAGGACATTTAATACCAGAAGAAAATAAGGAATGTGATCCTGCAATTAAGAGCTTGCCCTTTAAATTGATTCCATTTAGTTTTATGGGAAAGCCTAATTAATGTCTTGCCCTGATTTTTCTCACTTCACCGAGGATCAGGGAAATCTGCAAGGTGGACCAGGTGGGCCCTGGGCGAGCATTTGGAAACCTAGGACTGTTGAATGAAGAAGTGTCTTCAAATTTGAAGTCAAAATTTTAACTCCAAGTATTTGTATTTCTGCGTTAGCTACCCCTGGACTAAGAAATGCTTCCGGAATAGATTCACCTTGGAAAAAAGCAGGAAAGAACAGAAAACTGAAGTCCAAGCGGGTCAAACCCCGAGACTCTTCTGAGAGCACTGGATCTGGGGGACCCGTGCCTGCCCGGCCCCCGCTCGTGGGCTTGAACACCACAGCCTGGTCGCCCTCGGACACGTCCCAGTCCAGCTGCCCGGCCATGCCCTTTCCCACCCCAGTGCCAGCTTATTCCCTGCCCGTGTTTCCAGCGCCAGGGACTGTGGCAGCACCCCCTGTGCCTCCCCATGCCAGCTTCCCAGTGTCTGCTGTGCCCATGGAGCTCCAGCACCAGCTTGCAGTCCAGCCCCCACCCTTCCCTGCCCCCTTAGCTCCTGTCATGGCATTCATGTTACCCAGTTATTCCTTCCCCTCAGGGACCCCAAACCTCTCCCAGGCCTTCTTCCCCAGCCAGCCTCACTTTCCAAGTCACCCCACACTCACGTCTGAGATGACCCCTGCCTCACAGCCTGAGTTCCCCAGCCGGACTTCCATTCCCAGACAGCCATGCGCTTGTCCAGCCACCCGGGCCACCCCACCATCAGCCATGGGTAGGGCCTCTCCGCCGCTCTTCCAGTCCCGCAGCAGCTCGCCCCTGCAGCTCAACCTGCTGCAGCTGGAGGAAGCCCCTGAGGGCGGCACTGGGGCTCTGGGGACCACTGGGGCCACAGAGACAGCAGCTGTGGGGCCAGACTGCAAACCTGGCACTTCTCGGGACCAGCAGCCGAAGGCACCTCTGACCGTAAGGATTTTCTGATGCTCTTTCCCCAAAGCAGGCAGCAGATGGCAAACCCAGCAGGCTGGCGGCACATCCTCAGCTCAGACATGGGGGTTACACGATTGAGGTTTCCACCAGGCCCTGTAGGTTTTGCCATGAATGTATGTGCCAGAAATTCATGCTTCCTAGTTAATCCTATCAGAGTAGATTATTTGAAGCCTTTTATTGTCTTGGAATCTGAATGAAGGAGGAGAGACTGTGGTCAATACAGAGTCCAGATAGAAGCATGTGACTTGACAGTGTTTATGGGCTTCACATTTTTTTTTTTTTTTTTTGAGACAGAGTTTTGCTCTTGTTGCCCAGGCTAGAGTACAATGGTGCGATCTCAGCTCACCACAACCTCTGCCTCCCGGATTCAAGCAATTCTCCTGCCTGAGACTCCAGAGTAGCTGGGATTACAGGCATGCACCACCATCCCCAGCTAATTTTTTGTATTTTTAGTAGAGACGGGGTTTCTCCATGTTGGTCAGGCTGGTCTTGAACTCCCGACCTCAGGTAATCCACCCACCCCAGCCTCCCAAAGTGCTGGGATTACAGGCGTGAGCCGCCGCGCTCGGCTTCGAATTTTTAAATGATGCTTCAAAGATAAAGCACAATCAAGTTAAATACCAGAACTAGGGTTCCTCAGGGTGTGGTGCCAGAGCCTGGCTCAGGTGGCCTCGGTGAAGGAGGAGGAGGGCGACACAGCCCTAAAACCAGCGTGACCTCAGTTTCCATTCTCCACAGTCTTAGGGACACTGTATGAAATGGTAGTTGTAGTTGCAGTTAATTAAACACTTGCGTTTCCAAACGAGCTTAGGTGTGTGGGAACATCAGCAGCAGTGCAGTCCGTAGGCCTCAGGCGAATCCCTGCCTTGGCCAGAGGACAGAGGGCTCCCGGGGTGAGGAAGTGCAAGCATGTAGATCTGTGGAGCTTCTCCCAGTCTGCCTGCCACCTCCGGGCTTCTGCTTCTGGAATCCTGGGCCTATTCCAAGGATAGGAGACTCAGGGATGCTCCCCAGGTCAGGCCCCTCCCTCACTCCCAAGGCAGCCCCAACTCGGGGTGCTGTGGGAGGCGTCTTCCCCATCCATGTCTGCTGCATGAGAGGAGGGGGTTCTGGCCAAGGAGCAGCCTGAGGCTTTCCCCCTGGAACCAGGTATTACAGTCTTTGGTGTGACTCTGCCAAATGAAGTGTAACTAGACGGCATCCAGAGAGCACCAGTGGAGTTTGCACCATAGGCCTGGTGGTGACACGTGGTCTGCTCATTAGGCCCTCCCTGGCTGTGAACCTCACAGTGGCTCGAGAGCTCCCCCCACCCTCACCCCACTCATGCCCCGCCACCCCACTCTGCTGCATGTGCTGCATCCTGACTGAACCCCTGAACAGCAGTGTCTGCTTCCTGTCTTTAAAGCGTGACGAACCCTCAGACGCCCAGAACAGTGACGCCCTTTCCACGTCAAGCGGCCTCCTAAACCTCCTGCTGAATGAGGACCTCTGCTCAGCCTCGGGCTCTGCTGCTTCGGAGTCGCTGGGCTCGGGCTCACTGGGCTGCGACGCCTCCCCAAGTGGGGCAGGTATGTTGGCCCTGGTGGGGTGTTAGGCACTTGGGAAGTTCCCACAGGATGCACTGTTGCAGAATCGCAGGCCGGCCTTTGTGCTGAGGACAGGGACCACCAGTATTCCCCACGCAGCTCCCAGAGCCCACGTGGACACCCACACAGACACGCTCTCCCTGCTCAGCGTGGCCGGCCCTAGCCAGTCAGATCCGCATCCTCCCTGTCCGCTTCTGCTTTGGGTGCCTGCAGGCCTCACACCCTGGCGTCTTGTTGGACCATCCCTCTGACTCCCCAGATAGTGGTTTGCCTTCCTGAGTTAGTTCCACTTGTATGAACTTAGGGTGTGGGCCACCTGCAATCCTCTACCCACTGGGATCTTTCAGATGTGATCTGGAATCTCAGTCACCAGAAATGCACACAGTCTCCATAAAACTTAAGCTCCCCTATTTCTCTGGAGTGAGCTTTCACCTCGCCTCGCTTCACAGGCCTCCTGCCCAGGTGAGGCTGGCCAGGGAGTGCTCCAGGCCAGCTGGCTGCCCTTGTGGGAAACTGCAGCGCTCTGTGGCTGCATGAGAGGAGATGGCGAGAGCTTGGGAGAGAAGGTCAAGGCTTCTAACACAGGCTCCACTTGAGCTGCTCAGGGCCTGCCGGGAAAGAATCGGGTGCTGGCAGAAATCCTGTTTCCTAATTACCCAGAGCATTCAAGAAGTGGGAAGGGAAGGGGAAAATGCACCAGCACAGACACCAGTACCTAAGATTAGGCAGGAAAAGGCTCGGCTCTCTAAAATCATCATGGCTTTAAGGAAGCACATTGTGCACGGCTGAATTTCATATGTCAAGATTTTGACCCACCACGTTTTTTGTTTTTATAGGCAGTAGTGACACAAGTCATACTAGCAAATACTTTGGAAGCATTGACTCCTCAGAGAATAATCATAAAGCAAAAATGAACACTGGTATGGAAGAAAGTGAGCGTTTCATTAAGTGCGTCCTTCAGGACCCCATCTGGCTGCTGTTGGCAGATGCGGACAGCAGCGTCATGATGACGTACCAGCTGCCTTCCCGGTAACCACCCAGGGTTTTCCTAGGCACCTGGGGAGGGATGGGGTTCAGGAGTTCCCAGAAACAATAAGGTCAAGGTCATCCAGATGGGGCAGGACACCCCTCTGAAAGCCTTAGATTGAGTGGAGTACAGCAGAGAAGCAGGCTTCCCTCTGGACAACCCTGCCAGGCCAGCACAGGATGGCCCTGGCCCTGCACTGTGGCCAGGGTAAGCCAGGGCCATGTGGATTCACACGCTACAGCCTTCGAGGAAGATGGGCTCCTTCACAGTGCCACACTCAACTTTTACAAAGCACTGGTGCCAGTATCTCTTGCTTTGTTGCCCAGTAACCCTGTGAGGTAAATGGGGTATGTCTGTCTGACTTACAGTTGAAGGAACCAAGTGTCACGGTAGATGACCAGCTCAAGGAGCTGGCTGCTCTGCAGTGACCTGGGCGCCTGTGCCCAGGCTCTGCATCCACATCAGGCTGCCATAGGGAACCACATGTAGTCTCTGCCCCTGGGGAGCACCCGCTTGGCAGGGAAAGCTGGGAGGAAAGAAAGGAAGGAAAAATGAACCCTGTGTGAGTTCGTTTCCACACGCCTGTAAAGAAACACCTGAGACTGGGTAATTTATAAAGGAAAGAGGTTTCGTTAACACAGTTCTGCAGGGAAGCCTCAGGAAACTTAACAGTCATGGCGTAAAGGGGAGAAGCAAGTGCCTTCTCCACAAGGTGGCAGGAAAAGAGCACAAGTGAAGGAGGAACTGCCAAGCACTTAACCCATCAGATGGAATTGGAACTCAGTCACTATCACAGGACAGCATGGGGGAACTGCCCCCATGATCCAGTCACCCTCACCAGGTCCCTCCCTCAACAAGTTGGTATTACAGTTTGAGATGAGATTTGGATGGGGACACAGAGCCAAGCCATATCAAACCCCTAAGGCGTCTGGTAGCTAGTGGAGAAGGGGGCTCCGTCTCCAGGGCAGCCACAGTCCAGCCCTGCACTGGCCAGTGGCAGGGGAAGGCCATCCTGCTGGCAAGACTCTCCCAGATGAACCACCTGTGCAGAACCCAGCCCAAGGGGACAAGGTTACACCTGTAGACACCTAGCTCCCAGGTCTGTTGTAAAATATGATAAAGTGGAATCTTGACCAGGATCTTCACTTTCATAGAAAAACTACAGATTCTTTACTGGGGAGATCACGTTACCTTAAACGGTAATTTGTTTAAAGAAAAGGAAATTTGCATTAAACAAAATCATCTAAAACTACATTATTTATATTGAAAGAATAAAAACAAAAACCCTTAAGACATTTGAAAGCTTACCTATTTCTAAATATCTTGCGAAGAAATTCAGAAGCGGTTTTGAAGGAGGACAGAGAGAAGCTGAAGCTCTTGCAGAAACTCCAGCCCAGGTTCACGGAGAGTCAGAAGCAGGAGCTGCGCGAGGTCCACACGTGGATGCAGACGGGCGGCCTACCCGCAGCCATCGACGTGGCGGTGAGCTCAGGGACTGGATTTCTGATGTGGCCCGAAAAGGCTCTGTGATGCAGACTCTGTACTATCTTTGCAACTTCTCTTTCAATTTAAAACTTCTAAAGTGAAGGGTTTGTTTTTTAAAGGCACAACAGCACTATGCCTGCTTCAAAGAACTTCCTTCCAGTGGCTTTCCAACATTGTTGCCAAAAAGACGAAAACCTAATCCCAGTCACTTGCTAGAATCTGTTTTTTCTTTCTTTCAATTCTGTTTTCTATTTTACAAAAAAACCTCTCCTGTCACAAACCCTCAGTGTCCATGGAGACCATTAAATAACGGTGGAAAAACCAAGTTCCTGCTGGCATGCTCTCCAGGCACATGGCCTTCCAGTGGCCCCACGGGCACTCCAGCCCCTCTCTCCTGTTCTGCCAACCCGCTCCCCCACACACCATGGAAGCTGCTCTTGTTACAGTGTCGAGGTCTCCAGCAGCTGAACACAGTGCCACTTCTCAGTCCTCATCCCAGGGACCGTTGGTGGCAGTGAGTGGCTCTCTGCAGGGAGCTCTTTCTGCCCTTGGCGTCCAGGGCCCGTGCTCCGGGGTGTCCCTCTGGCCTCTCGGCCTCCCCATAGGCCCCTGTTCACCCTTGGGCTCCACGTCTACACCTCTTTTCTCCCCTGCGCTCTGCAAGCCCTGGAGGCGTGCTGGCTCTCCTCCTCTCAGGCCCCAGCCAGTGGGTGGGCAGATTGTCTGCGCTCAACCTTGAAGGTGGATGGGAGCCCATCTTCTCGCCTCCAGCATCACCACACAGGTCCAGGCCATGAGGATGCTTCCATGGCATGAACCCTGGATGTCAGAGTGGCCTCCCAGCTGCACTCACTGCTCCCCTGTCCCCTCCAGTCAGATCCTGGCACCCACACTTCAGATCCCTGTCAGCGCTGCCCCACCTCAATCAGAATAAATGGTGCAAAGCCATACACGTCTACCTCATCACCCATTTCTCCTCTCCTTCCCTCCTCTTCAGCTACACTGGCCCCTTGGCTATTTGCTGGACTGCCCTGGCAGCCTCCTGCCACAGGATCTTCACATGTGCCCAGCCCTCTGCTCGGAATCCTTTTTCCTCAAATAGACCCGGGACCCACCCTGGCTGCCTTGGGGTCTGTTTTCCACCTGCCGCTGCATTAGTAATCTATTGCTGCATGGCAAATGGCCCCAACACTTAGTAACCTCAACAATAAACATGTATTATCTTAAGCGATCTGTTTGGGTCAGGCATTTGAGAGCAGCTTAGCTGGGTAGTTCTGGCTCAGGGTCATCCTGACGTGGATGGCAAGATACTGGTGGGGGTTCTGTCACCTGGTGGCTGGAGGATCAGCTTCCAGGAGCCTTACTCGCAGGCCTCTCACGTGCTGCTGGCTCTTGGCAGAGGCTTCAGTTCCTTGCTGTGGGGACTTCTCTGTAGGGCCACCTGGATGTCTTCACAGTGTGGCAGATAACTTCCCCAGAAGGAACAAGAGGAAGCCAAGGTGCCTATTATGACCTAGAATCGGAAGTCAAGCACTCTTTGTTAGAGGCAAATGCCTAAGTCCAGCCAAGGTTGAAGGAGAAAGGAATTAGGCCCCACCTTTTGAAGGGGGAGTGTCAGAGTGTGTGGCCATCTCAAAACCATTGCATCACCCTCTCTGTGGCCTGTTGTGAATGTCCAGTTGACAATCACAGACGTCCTCCATACACCCTATGTCTCTACAGCGCTTCTCCGTTATTGTCCCTCTCCTCTACTAGAGTGCCGGCTCCTGGGCCAGGGATTTTTACCTTTGCTGCTGGCCGCCTCCCAGGTGATACTTGATCACCTGCATCTTACTCAGTTTAAATGACCTTTTTGCAACAACTCAGATCTCAAGTTTATTACTGATTTCACTTTTTTTTTTTCTTTTAAGGAATGTGTTTACTGTGAAAACAAGGAAAAGGGTAATATTTGCGTACCATATGAGGAAGATATTCCTTCTCTGGGACTCAGCGAAGTGTCAGACACCAAAGAAGACGAAAGTGGATCCTCCTTGAATCATAAAATCGAAGAGCAGACATAACCCCCGCCCACCTTCAGGCCAGTAGCCAGCCAGCTACATGAGGTGGTGCTTGGAAGAGGTGAAAGATCTTCATGGCTGTTTCCAGTGAAGTGGACACATACTCTCATGTGGCTTTTTTTGTTTTAGGAAAAAAACATAGTTTTCTGAAGGAGTGACTTAAAACTGTGGAGAGTGGGGAGGGTTTGGAAAGAAATGTGTTTTTATATATAAAATATAAATGTGGAGTTTTGTGGGTTGGGGAAGAGATTTTAGTTGTGATTTAACTTGAGAAAGACTAAATGCCTTAGTGTCAGGGAAGTTGCCTCCGTGCTCTCGGAAGTCCTGCGACTGTGACGACACCTCTCTGCTGCACCAGTTAGGGACTCCTGCTCCTAGAGCTTTCCAAGGCTGTTTGGATCAGATCAAATTTTGTCCTCTCTTGGGGACTGCTTTTTATCTGAACTATCATTTAGTCAAGGTAGATTTTTCTTTTACATACCAAGTGGAGATAGTAGCGTCTCCTAGCTTTCTTTCAAAACGTTTCACGTTAAATAGTGTGAAGGCATCGTTTGGCAAACCAACAGCTTTGGCTTCTGGTACTCTTGTGGTCAGTATTTCAATCTGACGTAGCTTTTGTTTGTAGTGAACAAAGTTGAAACATTTGCTGTGGACTAAAGAAGCCTAGTGGGTTTTGTGGCCAGCACCATCGGATGAGTGCACAGGCAGACCCTCGGTATATTTCTGCATTGTTCTTGTCTCCTTTCAGACAATGATGGCCAATACGGAGATTTGAATATGTTATCAGTCATCTCTTCATGGTAACTTCCCTCTGCAAACCAGGCTGTGATCAACACATGTGGGACCCAGTCCTGTTTGTCTTTTTCCATTGGAGCCACCCAGACATAGCTCCCACCCAGCCAAGGCCACATCACATCTTCTGGCTGAGAGCAGCCACTGCCACCCTGAGTCCCACAGCTTGCAACTGCATCTGTATTTTCAGGGCTGCAGTGAGCTCAGCTCTCCCACTGCACCCTCAGTTGGGTGCCCAGCCCTCATTCTTTTCATGAGCCCGTCCTCTCTTGGAGCAGCTTCAGGCCTCTGCCAGTGTCGCCAGCACTTTTAGGTCATTTGGACACTTGGGGAAAAGTGAGGCCAAGCTGCCCAACTTTTTACAAAACCTCATGTTGTATATTCCAAAGATGGTTCAGAAAATTTAATATTGGTCCCTGTTGTGAATTCAGAGTTACCACTGAAGAACAGTTGACTTAAAATTGGACCAAGACTATGAGGCTTAAATGGGACCAGGGTTTTCTTTTTTCTTTTTTCTTTTTTTTTTTTGAGATGGAGTTTCACTCTTGTTGCCCAGGCTGGAGTGCAGTGGCCTATTCTTAGCTCACTGCAACCTCCGCCTCCCAGGTTCAAGCAGTTCTCCTGCCTCAGCCTCCCTAGTAGCTGGGATTACAGGTGCCCACCAACATGCCTGGCTAATTTTTTATATTTTTAGTAGAGATGGGGTTTTGCCATGTGGGGCAGGCTGGCCTCGAACTCCTGACCTCAGGTGATCCACTCGCCTTGGCCTCGCAAAGTGCTGGGATTACAGGCGTGAGCCACTGCGCCTGGCTGGGACCAGGGTTTTCTTTGTTTTTTGATGGAGGTGAAATCTCTTTGTAATCTACTAGGTTTTCTTAGTAAAGCCATCTTATGCCTGAATATTAAACCTATTTTTCATAAACACAAGAACACTTTAATTTTTCTTTAATTTACAAAGTAACATCGCCTGCCTATGCCTAAGATAAGGTAGCAGTCTGCATTCTTACGGCAATTAGATGTTACAGACTCCTTCTTGCCTCTAAAGTCAGATCATGGGGGATAGGTGTTAATCTAAGGTTACATTTATGTTACCGGAATACAAAACTGCCAAAATCTTACTCTGCTGTTATGAATGTTTACCATCAGCATTATTTTATTATTTAATATATGCTCATTGATTGTTAACTGTGTAGCTTCAGCGTGTGCCAGGCAGTTGACTTAATAGCATCATCTTGTGAATTTGTTTACATGGTGCCGAGCATCAAGTCATGTTTTTTTAGTGTGTGTGCGGACACAGGTGTTAAACTCTTTCTCTATTTTAAACTGAGCCTTCTTTTTAATATATTCCTTAAAAGATATGTAAATAAGCTCTCAGAGTTTGTGTGAAGATTTGTTGAGCCTTGCTGGACAAGTGGTTTGTTCGTGTGCAAACCAAACTTTCTTTACCCAGTGCAATAGATTTGTTTGACTGCTTGTGTCTTTTTATGACCTATTTGCCTTTTAGAAAATTGGTAAATAAAGCAAGTATATTTTTATTTTTACTTGTATGTATTTTTCACATAGCACAGAGCAAAATCTGAATAGAGATCAAAGATTATTAAAAAAAATTTTTTTACAGAAACTCTAGAAATTCTGAATTAAAGAATTTTACATCCCAAAGGCCTCCTCGTGGGCAGTTCCCTTGTACAGTTTGCTTCTTGCTGGTTCCCTTTCTTTCTGTGTGTGTCTCACGCACCCTCCTTCAGGCTGCAGGAGTGAACTTTGTGTAATGCAGACCTAATCAAGTCATGCCCACGGTCTTCTCACTTTCAAATGGAGGGGCGCAGCTGTCCAACTCAGCCCCCAGAGCGCCCCCAGCTCTGCCCCCAGGCACCTCTCTCTTCCCTGTATCCCTGCCCCAGGTTACCTGGCCTTTCCGGCTAGCTGCCTGTGTTCCAGTCATCGGGATAGGGCTAGGGCTAAAGGTGGGGAGGTCAGGAGGCTCCACCAGAAAGGTCACATGTCCCCACTGCGAGTGATACAGGCAGGGCAGCACAGTTCCCCAACCCCAGCCCTTCTTTCACAGTGATGAATGAAGCCTTATGAGGCCAAAACTAGAGGACCGAAGAGCTGCTCCCCTCCCCTCACACTTTTCAAACCATGACCCTGGGGGTTGGAGCACAGAGCTGAGTGTATCCTGGACCCAATGCCCAGCCTCTGAGAAGCTGCCTGAGCAGGAGGGAGGAGGCTGTCCTCTGCCTGCTTGTCTGGCTGCCTAACTCCAAGTGCTGATGGGATAAAAGGCAAAGCCCTCCTAGCGAGCACTGAGCCCTCTGCAAACTGCCCTAAATGGGCAGATATGGTTGTTTCACTGAACTTCTGACTGCTTTTGGGAGACTCTTAATTTTATCTTTATTTACCACATAACCTCAAGGGCACCCCGTGTCTTTTATTTCCAAACCAAAAGGAGATTCTCTGAGTCTCCTGGGCAGATTGCCCACAAGGGGCCTGGACAGTCTACAGGCCGCAGCTGCCTTTGTTCCCCCAGGGATTTATGGCCTGCCACCCCCGCTGCTAACCAGTTTCCCCGCAGCAACCACTGCCCTGCCCAGCCTCTGCTGGCCTCTGTTCCTGGCTCTAGGGGGATCAAAGGGCCCAAATGCTCAGGAAGTCTGTACTCAGGCAAACTTTGAAGGCAGGATCGGCCCAAGGGACAAATGGCAGGAAGTGTTGGCTAGGGGAGGCTGCTGTGAAGGAGGGAGGGAGGGAGGGCTTGGTGACCCCAAGATAGACCGGGTTTCTGGGACAAAAAGGCCACGCCAGCTGGCTAGTGCACCACTAAAGGAAATTGAAGCTGACTTTGCAAAGGGGACCTTGGGCAACTTCCCGTCCAACCAAGAAGGATTTTGCTGATGCATAGCCTTCTCTACTTAAGGTCTTTTCCTTCAAGGGTCCTTGGTCACACTGAGGCATATCCCAGTGCTTAATATCTCCTTCCTTCGACTCTAGACAGCATTCCTCAGCCCCCACCCACTCCACGGTGTCAGACAAAGCTTTTGAGGTCCCTAGTCCTCCCTTTAGCCTCCTGTGTCTCATAACTGCTATCACGTGTGTCCTTTTGTTTTCACAAGGTCAACTTTATACCATGTCCCATAACCATAAACAATCCTTCCTTGCCTTCTGTATAGATTAATTCTAAATGTTAAAACCCTATGAACAGTGTTACATTGTTGCGAATTTGAAATTGTTGCCTCCTGAGCCAAGTAATGTGTTAAGATTACATTTCTTTTCTTGGGCAGCTTTTTGTTTTTCCTAGAGTTCCTAGTTGCCTTTCATTTTTTGCTTGTACCATCTGCCTTTAGCATGTCCTCCTTGCCCCTCAAATACAGTTCCCCATCTAATCAGGTGTTCAGTCAGTTTTTACTCAGAGTCCTCCTTCAGGGCCCTGATCATCCTGTTGCAATGTAAATTGCCTAATACAAAGCATTGGCCTTACTCGTTTGGATAATGAGAGGAATGTAAATCAGTTTGCAAACTTGGGAGTACAAGAAATATCAGTGAGTTTAATTTTCTCTATCACAGTTTCTCAAAGTAGTGGAAATGTCACTGTAGTCACTTGGGGGAGGGGTATTCTTCCCTGGGGTAACGTCTAAGTGGTAAAGGAGAGTAAAATCACAGGCCAATTATCCACTTCCTTGGGATCCACCACTCCAGCCCCATCTTGTCAGCCCCACTACTGGGCAGGTGGGAAATGTGTGAAGTATAGGGGTAGTTTCACACCCAGGCGAGTGCTGCTGGGCTGGGGGAAATCTCAGGACCCTGCTCACAAAGCAACCAAGAGGCAGAGCAGGGACAGTTGGGAGCAGGCAGAAGGGGCTCCCAGGTAATTACAGAGGTCAGTGAGGTGACTTTGGGAACCTTCAAATCTCTCACCAAACTCACCATGCAGGAAGCCTGCAGGGGTTCCTCTGGTGGGGAGCCAGAAGTAAAGGGGCCATACGAGGTCTGTCAGATCTCTGCAGGGACCATGCAGCCTAGTCCTGCCGCCCTGCTCAGCTGCTGCGGTCCTGGATGTTCCCCTCCCATGAGGCCTTCCAGTCCATCCTGCCAGGGACACCCTTCACCTACCCTACCTACCAGCCTTCTGTGAGGCCAGGCTCTGCTGGAGGTGCAGGGAGGTGGACAGGGGGTCCTAGGTCCGACCATGCCCTTGTCCAGGGACGCTTATAGCCCGGAGGGGCTCAGAACAGACCCTGACGATCCCAGCCCGGGTGAATAGTGGGGACTGAGGATGGCAGGTGCTGTGCGGGGCAGGCTGGTGCCCGGAGGGCCGGGGTCAGAGAAAGCGTCTCAGCGTTCCGGCTCCTCCACGTAGGGTCTGGACTGACGCCGGTGGGGCAGGAGCCGGGCTGGGGTCCCCAGAGCGCTGCCCGAGGGCGCGGCCCCACCGCCCATGCACCCCGCCGGCAGACAGGCGGAGCCGGCAGATGGGCTGCCCGCCGCTACGGGGGGGTCGCGGGCGTCTGGCCCGCACAAGCGCGCCCGCCGCCTGCCCGCGGGACAAAGCGCGCGAGACAAAGGCGCGGCCAACACCTGTCGCTCTTGGCGCGGCCGCCGCTTTTCTCCGCCGAAGCGGCCGCAGCTGCCAACTGTCACGGGCATCAAGTTACTGGGCCAGACGGCAGCCTCGGCGGGCCTCGCGGGGGTGGGGAGGACGAGGGGACGGGGCGCGAGGAGGACGAGGAGGGGAAGAGGGAGGCGGCAGGGGGCAGGGGAAAGGGAGGTGAAAGGGGGTCCGCGGGGCCGAAGGGGACTGGGGGAGATGAGGGAGCTCGGGGGGACGGGGGTGTGACCGGGGAGGAGAGCCCGGTGATGGGGGGAGAGCGGCCGGGGCGGGAGCACCGCGGACCCCTCCCTACTAGGACTCCACTGCTGGCGGAGGGCAGCGTCGGGGGTCCGGCTCGGCGTCTGTACGAGTCTGGAAGAAACGCAGGGTCCGCCCGCCACCGCTGCCCAATGGACCCCGCCTCCCCCGGGCTCGGCAGCCACCCTAGCCGGGACCTGAAACCCCTCTAGGTCCGGAGACCGCGGATTTGACTGTGGCTCTGCACCCCAGGGACCCAGCTCCTGGCGCCTGTGGCCCGAGCGCTCCGTTCTGGAGGCGCCATCGGTGAAGGAGGGAAATGAATGAATGAATGGGTGAATGAATGAATGAGTGGACCGAGGGAAGGACGGACGGGAGAGCACCTGCTCGCACGCGCGGCAGATCAGTCGTCCTAACGCAGCAGACGGAGAGAAACAAGCGCAGCCAGGCCCGCAGCTCCCCGGGGTCGCCGCCCCGGTGCCGCCCCCGCGGGGGTCTCCGGGAGGCCGGGCTGGGGGCCCAGCCGCGCCCAGCCAGCTGCCCTCCCGCCCTCCAGGGCCGCCGGGCCGGACAAAGCGCGCCGCCCCGATTGGCTGCAGTGAGCCTCGCGGTCGGCGGCCCTGGGCTAGCGCGGCCAATAGGCGCATTGAGATGCAAATGAGCGGCTATAAAAGGGGCGGGGCCGCGGCGCGCAGAAGCCGCGAGGAGCGTGGGCGGCGGGGCTGCAGCTGGGCGGCCGGGGGACACTGGAGGGCGCCGGCGCTCCGGTCCCCTCCGCTCTCGGTCCCTGCCGCGCCCCCAGCAGAGCGGGCATGGCGCCGCCCTCGGCGCCTGGCCCGGACCGTGTGGGCCGTGAGGATGAGGACTGCTGGGAGACGCGGGGAGACCGCAAGGTGCGGGTCGGGGCCGTGGGCGGGCGAGCGGGCGGGAGGCCGTGCGGGGCCGGGACTCAGTGCGCCGCTTCTCCGCAGGCCCGGAAGCCCCTGGTGGAGAAGAAGCGGCGCGCGCGGATCAACGAGAGCCTGCAGGAGCTGCGGCTGCTGCTGGTGGGCGCCCAGGTGCGGCGGCCGGGCGGGCGCCCTGGGTCTGCTGGGCGGGCGAGCGGGTCCCGGAGCGCGCGGCCGGTTCACCGCCGTTCCCGCCCGCGCAGGTGCAGGCCAAGCTGGAGAACGCCGAGGTGCTGGAGCTGACGGTGCGGCGGGTCCAGGGCGCGCTGCGGGGCCGGGCGCGCGGTGAGTGGCGTCGGGGCGGGCGGGGGCGCGGGCCGCGGGCGCCTGCCACCCCCGCTGGACGGAGGACTTTCCCTCCCGGCGCCCCTGTCCTGTCGGCGGCGAGGGCTCCCCCCGGAGTAGGGTGCGCCCTCGAGTCTCCTGGGTGAGCCGCGTCTCCGCGGGCCAGGTGGGCTGGGCCACGCAGTCGCCGCTCACCGCGCGGGATGCGGCTCTCTCCTTCCCACCCTCGGGCCCAGAGCGCGAGCAGCTGCAGGCGGAAGCGAGCGAGCGCTTCGCCGCCGGCTACATCCAGTGCATGCACGAGGTGCACACGTTCGTGTCCACGTGCCAGGCCATCGACGCCACCGTCGCTGCCGAGCTCCTGAACCACCTGCTCGAGTCCATGCCGCTGCGCGAGGGCAGCAGCTTCCAGGATCTGCTGGGGGACGCCCTGGCGGGGCCACCTGGAGCCCCTGGGCAGAGTGGCTGGCCTGCGGGAGGGGCTCCAGGATCCCCAATACCCAGCCCCCCAGGTCCCGGGGACGACCTGTGCTCCGACCTGGAGGAGGCCCCTGAGGCTGAACTGAGTCGGGCACCTGCTGAGGGGCCCGACTTGGTGCCCGCAGCCCTGGGCAGCCTGACTGCAGCCCAAATAGCCCAGAGTGTCTGGAGGCCTTGGTGACCAACGCCAGCTAGAGTCCTGCGGGGGTGGGCCCGGCCCTCCCAGGAGCTCCTCCCTCCTCCCAGAGGTTCAGATGTGGAGGGGTAGGGCCCTGGAAGACCCCCGGGTCCACCCTTTCTCCTCCCATGGATGGCTTGCAGGGCAGCCCCTGGTGACCAGCCCAGTCAGGCCCCAACCCCGTTTCTTGAGGAAGAAACTTACGGACCCTGCAGCTCTGGGTGGGTGGAGGAAGAGAGCTACAGGCAGGAGGAAGAATCTTGTGGAGCTACCAGGGCTCTCCCAGCTTCATGCGCCCAGCCTTCACCAGCCTTGTGCGGGTTCTGGGGGCAGAGGTGGCAGGAATGGTGCTGGGCACTAGTGTCCCAGGCAGCCCTGGGCTAAATAAAAGCTTGAACTTGCCACTTCCACCAGGAGACAAGAGAGGCAGGTGCATCCTGCAGCAGTGCTCAGACCTGTGAGGCTCTATACATCTTGTTTGTAGCACACTTGAGTCTGTGTATTCCACTGCCATCAAGTGTTACAATTTTACTAAATAAAGAATTTTAGAGCTAGTTACCCTTGAAGTCTTGCTGAGTGATGTCATAAATGTGTCAGACGTGTAAATGCTAAACTAAGCACATTTCCCCTGCATCTGACGCTTGTGAATGGCTTTTAAATTCATGCACGAGGTATCCCCACCATCCCCACTGCAGGTCCGTGGCTGTCTCTGCCAGCGGGCAGTGCTGCTGCCTCCCGATGATCAGGCCCAGCCTGTTCTTGGGCACTGTGTGTGTCCTGGAGAAGGATTTCCTTTGCATGAAGCTTGTCTCCAGGGTAACTCAATGTTACCAAGTTGACCTGGCTCTGCCATTTTCTGGAATAATAAAATGAACACCTAATTGCTACCCATTTGGCTTGAAAGTACCTTTTAAAGATCTGTTTTAGGACCCCCGCGCATGATGTAGACATCAGTTTACTTGTTTGAGGTTGTTGCTTATCTTGTCTGAAGAAGGACCTTCCCCCGGGTGCCATTGACCTCAGGGTCAAGGAGACCCACCCAGTTTGTGGCTTGAAATGAAAATGCCAAGGCCCCAGAGGGCTTGAGTCTTGGGTCAACCTGGATCCAGGAGGTCAGAACCCTCAGGGATAAAGGGTGACAGGGTGGGCAGTGGGGTGTGGGAGTCTGCCTCCTTGGGCTGGCAAGGCCTGCAGATAGCACATGGTCAGCTGGCTGCAGTCACTGCCACGGTTAGCCCAGTCCCCTCCTGCTCCAGGACCCCAAAGCAGCAGCTTCTCACTGTGGGTTGGCAGTCCCCAGGCTGGGGCCGAGGTGTGACAACTTAGGGGTGACACCTGGGTCTCCTCTCTGGACGTGGGCATTTGCCTCCAGAACACCTTTCCAGCCGCCCCTTTACAGAAGCCCCCAAGCAGGTCCTGGCCACCAAGTGTGTTTCAAAGTTTGGGGTTCACTCAATCATAGAAGCCACTGGGCTATAACCAGATGCAGCTTAACTTTATCATCTGGAGCTGAGCTGTTGAGGTGGTGGAGGAGCCATCACTACAAGAGAAGGCTTGAGTAATGGAGACATCCTTCCTGGGATTATTTTAATTTCCTCAGTCAGACTGATGTAGGGAGTGCCCGCAGGGACACAGATGGATAACAGGCCATCCTGAAAGACGGGTGTCCAGTGTGGCTCCCAATAGCACCCAGAGGCCATGCCAATCAGCTCGGCCATTCGGGAGCATCAGCCACGGACTTCTTTGAAGGAATAACTTTCTCCTCTCAAATCCACTCGTCACACCTTCCCAGAGGCCCTAGAAGGGGGTCAAGGGGAAGCCCAGGAGGCAAGGGGCAAGAGGCTGGCCTGGGGTAAAATGTCACTAGGACCAGGGTCAGAAGCCACTACCCCAGTCTGGCCCGTGCCCTTCCAGCCCGCGGGTCAGTTTCACTGTAGTTGTCACGTGCAGCTTCTTTTGGAAATGTAAAAGTGGTCCCATAGCAGGACCACTGTTGGCCTCCTGGGGCTGAGAGCCGCGCCTGCCTGCGGTGCGGCCTGGGGTCACCAGCTTCCCAGTCAGCTAGTTATTTCTCACCAGCTCCTCTCTCCCAGCCCGCTAGGCTCCCACAGGCCATTCTGTGGCCTTGCTTCACCCTTCCCTGAGGGTTGTCTCCTTCCCCGCCGGACCCCTGGCCCACTGTATTAGTTTTCTACGACTGCCAAAACCAACGACCACACTCTTGATGGCTTAAAACACAGTTATTATCTTGCAGTTTCACGGGTTAGAAGTCTGTCATGATTCAATGGGCTGAGATCAAGGTGTTGGCAGGCAGAGCTGTGTTCCTTCTCCTGACTCTTCTCCATTCAGGGGCCACCCACATGCCTTGCAGCATGGCCCCTTCCTCCATCCTCAGAGTTCCTCAGCAGCATTGCATCTATCTGACCCTTCTTCCATGGTCACATCTCCTCCCTCCTACCTTTAAAGATCCTTGTGATGACATCTGCCCCCTGGAGAATCCAGAATAATCTCCCTGTATGAATGTCTTTAGCTTAATTCTTAATCACATTTGCAAAGTCCCTTTTGCCATATAAAGTGGCATATTCGCAGGTTCTGGGACTTAGGATGTGGTCATGAAGGACATGATCTGTCTGTGACACCTGCCTGCACCTTGGCCCAGCCATTTTGCCTTCCAGAGTGAAGCAGTGTGGCGCCGGCTTCCCACACAGGCACGTGCCGCCATCCCTGCTCACCTGCTCAGGGACTCTGCTCTCCACTGCACTATTAGCTTCTCCTCCCTTCTGGATCATTCTCATTAACCTACAAACAGGCTGTAATATTAATACCTTCACTCGGAAAAACCTCCCTGGATCTGACATACTGTTAGCCTCTGCCTCCTTTCTCTGCTCTAAACAATTTCCTTGAAAGCATCATTTACACTAATTGCCTCCACTTCCGTACATCTCATTCCTCTTCATTCCTTTCCAAGCAAGCTACTGGCCACCCCTCCACTGAAACTGTACAGTCCAAATCTCCAGTGACGGGCATGCTCCCAACCCAGTGATCCTGTCTGCGTGTCGGTTTCACCTCTCATGGGTTATGACTCGTCCATCTGGAGAGTCCTCCTCCAACGTCAAGGGCACCTCACCAGCCTTCCTTCTACCTCACCGCCATCCTCACTCCCCTGCACTCGATGCTCCTCCCTGCCAACGTCCAGCTGGACGTGTCCTTCCCAAGGGTCTGTCCTCAGCCTTCCCTGCTGCCCCCGCACCCAGTGACTCCGTGTGGCCCGTTCTGCCGATCCCGTACCCTTGATTCAAAGCCCCTCTCTATGCTCCTGTCCAGTCAATGACTACACATAGATGTCAGATGGGCTCATAAACAACACCGCCAAAACAACCGATCCGCCCTGGCGGGGCCACCAGGAGCCCCTGGGCGGAGTGGCTGGCCTGCGGGAGGGGCTCCAGGATCCCCAATACCCAGCCCCCCAGGTCCCGGGGACGACCTGTGCTCCAACCTGGAGGAGGTCCCTGAGGCTGAACTGAGTCGGGCACCTGCTGAGGGGCCCTACTTGGTGCCTGCAGCCCTGGGCAGCCTGACTGCAGCCCAAATAGCCCAGAGTGTCTGGAGGCCTTGGTGACCAGTGCCAGCCAGAGTCCTGTGGGGGTGGGCCCGGCCCTCCCAGGAGCTCCTCCCTCCTCCCAGAGGTTCAGATGTGGAGGGGTAGAGCTCTGGAAGTCCCCCGGGTCCACCATGCCTAGCTGACTTTTGTATTCTTTGTAGAGAGAGATTTTGCAATGTTGTCCAGGCTGGTCCAGCAATCCCCCTGCCTCGCCCTCCCAAAGTGCTGGGGTTAGGGGCATGAGCCACCGTGCCTGGCAACATTGTCTTCTTAAATATCATGCCCCTCATTTGTTTGCTTGGCCCTCTTCTCTAGCTTCTAGGCTATAAGCTGTGTGATCTCCATGACTCGCCTGCTGTAAAGTCTGTTTGCAGCCCGGTCCTCCCTGGAGCTCTCATAGAGTTTATCCAAATGCCCCTGGCTGTCACCCCTCAGGAATCCCACAGGTTGTGCAGCAAGTTCAAATGTGAACTCAGCTTTCCAACAAAACCTGCACCTCCTTTCACATTCTGGGTCCTGGAGAGCAACAAGGTCATCCTCAATCCCTCAGGCTGGAAACCAGACGGTCCACGGGGACACCTCCTTGGAGCCCCGCCTGGGCAACCTTAACCTCCCAGGTTCTAGGGGACACGGGAGCCCTGCAGGCAGTGTCCAGGAACTGTCAATCCTATGTCTTTAATAGGTCGAATGAGTGAGTGGATGAGTCTTAGACCTTGTCCCTTTCCCTCTGTCCTGCTCCTGCATTCTGAGTTCAGGTAGTTGTCCCTCACCTGGAGAACGGCAAAAACCCCCACCTCGAAGATCACCTCCTGAGCTTCAGTCCTTTCAAAAGCCCAACACTGCAGATTCTCAAAGGTCAGTAGGCCTGGTCCTCATGTGGGCCACCTGAGCTGCTGACTTTGCCTCCACACCACGCCCCCTCTGCCACCTTCTGCTTCCATGCCCTTACCAGGTTTTTGGTTTGCTGTGTGGTCAAAGCCGCTGCTCTGCCCTCTGCGTGCCTCCAGGTTTGGCTCAGGTAGGCCGTCTGCATGAAGCCTTTCCTGGCCACCCATGGTTTCATGCAGTTTCCAAGGCCTGATGACATAGTCTAGATACTGTCTGTTTGTTCATTCCATAGTTATTAGCTGGATGCCTGCTCTTTGTCAGAGACAGACAGTGCTTCTTCTCAAGCTTATGCTGTAATAGGCAGGTGGGCTATTCGGTGGTTCTCTCTTTTTATTTTTATTTTTGAGATGGAGTTTGTGCTTTGTTGCCCAGGCTGGAGTGCAATGGCGTGACCTCGGCTCGCTGCAACCTCTGCTTCCTGGGTTCAAGTAATTCTCCTGCCTTAGCCTCCCAAGTAGCTGGGATTACAAGGGCCCGCCACCACACCTGGCTGATTTTTGTATTTTTAGTTGAGACAAGGTTTCACCATGTTGGCCAGGCTGGTCTCGAACTCCTAACCTCTCAGCCTCCCAAAGTGCTGGGATTACAGGCGTGAGTCACCGCGCCCAGCCTGTTGTCTCTTGATCCTTGAATAGGCTCTGTCTGTCTCGTCTGTATTCCTACCTCATGTTTTCTCTCTCCTGCCTCTATCTTCTCTCCCTCCCTCTTTATCTCTTAATCCTTTATCTCTCTGTCTACATAATGGGAACCACAGCAGTACCTGCTTGTGTTGAGTATTCAATGAAATAGCGTGGTGAGCCCCTTTCTCACAGCCTACCCTTGGATGGAATTCCCTTTCTCCTTGTTTCCATCTCATTCTCTTCGCATCTTCACCTTCCCCTGCCTTCATATCCTTCCCTTCCCCATCTCTCCAGCTCCCTCTTCCTCTCTCTGCTCCTTCCTCTCTCCTCTCTTCCCTTTCTCTCTGCTTCTGTCGCTTTCACTCTCTTGTCTCCGTTTCTGTCTCTTCCTCCACCCCTGCCTTCGCTGGGCTTCCTCTGCCTCTGCCCCTGCCTTGCCTTCTTGGTCTTTCTCTAGCCTCCGTCTGCCTCTGCCTCCCTCTCAGACGAGAGCAGGCGACTCCCCTGACTCTCCCTGCCCCTTCATTGGCAGTGAGGGGTGGAGGCAGTGACTGTCCAGATTCTATAGGGCCAGCCACTTTCTCCACCTTGTTCCCTCCCTGCAGGGTCTGAGCGCCTCCCCACATGCAGGCAGAACCCTGGCTCCCATGTTCACTGCTGAGAGAAACCAGCAGAGACAGCGGGGGGACAGCCGGGGAATGGGCCCACACTTGCCCAGGTGAGTGCTGTGGGGCATCAGGCCAGCCCTGTGGAGAAGCCTCTGGAAAGCAGGGACCTGAGGCTGCGCTGCCTGTTAAAAAGGGCCACCCAGTCCATGTAGCTGAGGACCAGCGCTGGGCAGGAGCTTCATTGGGACTTCAGGCTTCATTAAAGGGCCACAGGCTTGTTTAGGGATACGGGGACAGAATCAGGGGAGAGAAGTACCACTTCCCCTAGGAGCAGGCACACGGCATGGAACACAATAGCCCTGGGACAGGACCTGAGCCCAGCCCTAGCTTTCTAGCTAAGGATCAGGTGAGAACCCCCTGACCTCCAGAGTCTCTAGGAGCCTGGCTGCTGGCTGGTTCCTTGTCCACAAGTCCCGCAGATCATGTCCTATGGCTTTGCCATGGCCTAAGACCCAGTCTACTCCAAGGCTGAGTCCCTGGACTCCTGGAGAGAGAGGGCTGCCCCTTCGTGTCCTACAAGAGCAGACAGTATGGGGGGGCCTCCCTGGGCCCTGGACAGGCTCTGTGGCACCGGCACCTAGGAGGCACACCCTGCCCTCAGGAAGCTGAGAACAGAACCCGGGGGGCAGCCTGTGCCCCTGTAACAAGGAGGAGTCGCAATAGGAAATGTTCGTCCCTCTGAGATTCTGCTCTGCGTAAGGAGAGTGGAATTTCAGAGGGACAGACATTTCTTGACCATTCGTATATAGGAAACAAGGCAATGAGAGAATGATCAATGGCATGGGAGTTGAGAAAAAGGTGAGATGACCTCTAATAGGCAGGCTGCTGAAGGAAGGCTTCCTGGAGGAGGGGGCAGGTGAGCCCCACAGGACAGGTGGAGGTTGGAGGATGAGACAGAGTAGGGGGCTTGCCTTTCAGACCCCAGGCGCCACCATGCTCCCCATCTTGATGGGAATTTCCCAGTGACAGGCTGTAGAGAAGCGCAGGGCCTTCCTGCTCCGGGAGCTGGGCTGTGTTGGCTCAGAGTCTGCCCTGGAGCACGGGTGCCTTCACTGGCTTCACCCGCTCCCCATCCTCCCCTTCCTACAGTCAGAGGCAGAGCCTGCACGCCCGACCTCGCTTCTCAGGCTCCCTGGGCAGCCACGCCCTGGCAGTGGGATCTGGAAGGCTTACCAGAGTCTGCGCAGCCTCGCCGCCTTCCTCACCATCGGGGGTGGGCACCGGGGGGACAGGCCAGGGCAGGGAAGAGGACAGGGCCTGGCTCACCCCACAGCTCACCCTACGAGGGTGCGCAGAGCAGGGCTGGCAGCAGCGGGCCACTCCACGCCAAGCCCTGCAGAAGAAAAAGAGCAGAAATGGAGAACAGAAACTTGTCTATTGCCTGTAACAAACTGCCTCGCAACTTAGCCCCATGAAACAAACATGGCTGCACAGCAGGTCGGACATCCAGTCCCGGCGAAGGAGGCCTCTGCCTCAACGTCCCTCAGTTAGGGCCCGCCCGGACCGTGAGTGGGTACAGGCTCCGTGTGGGGAGGCTCGGCTTCCTCGCCGGCCCCACGGCTGTGGGCAGGATTCAGTTCCTCACGGGCTATTAGAGTGAGGGTCTCGCTCTCTCCTGCTTTTTGGCTGGAGGCCTCACTCAGTTCTCTGCTGCACTGGGCTTTCTTTGGCACAGCTCCTGGTAGCTCAGCAAGCCGTGAAGGTGGGCTCCCATGGCCCAGGGTATCCCTGCCTCCTTTTGCTGTGTTTTGTTTGTGTCGGTTCAGCCCGGGGTGGGGAGGTTCCACAGGACAGACAGACCAGGAGTTGGGGACATTGAGGCCCATCTCACAGGCTGCCCGCCACAGCCCCCTCCGTGGCCACCTGTGTCTGTGTTCTTGTCACTGTCCCCACCCTCCAGGAGTGGGTCTGGTCTCCTCAGGGAGGGCAGCGCTCTCTTCACCATGTCGCTACTCTGGTGTTTTACTGTGATTTTAAAAACTGAATCCTGAATTGTTACCCACGCCGTAGCTGCGGCTGAGAGTGCCTCTGCGACGCCCCTCCTTCTCTAAGCCTTTCCGAGCTGTCTGATGAAGTTTAATTCTCATCTTTTCCTGAGTGACATAGAGCATCATTTTCTTAAGCTTATGAGTGACTTATTTGTGCTTTCCTCAGAGCTAGAGGGCCCCCCAATCTGTTTATGCGTCCAGAGGCCCTGATGGTGTACTCGGGAGTGGAGGAACCCGTGGGAAAATCCCAGGGGCAAGTCAGGGGAGAGCTGTGCCCTGGCACCCTTGCTGGTATCCAAATGGACCACAGCTGAAGAACTCCTCACCATCCTCCTGGGCACAGCCGGGCCCTCTCACCTCCCTGCGGCTCCTGATGCCTCCCAGGCTCTGCGGAGGTCACCTTGGGCCCAGGCTGTAGAACTTAGCATGGCCACAGCTTTTCGCAGCCCGGTGTCCTGTCATCCATGTGGCAGTCATGTGGTCACTTTTGGGTGTTGCCCTGCGCAAGATCCATGGGGACCGGGCACCTTTGGCCATTCTTTCTTTGGTTGTCTGTGCAAGTAATAAACCAAATCTGAAAAGGTCTTCAATTTCTTTACCGGCAAATCTGTCAGCCTTGGCCTTGCCTTGTGCTTGACAGAGTGGAGGGAAAATGAGGGGAGACTTGGTGGGGGACGGGGACAGGAGAGGAAGGCCTGGGCCAGGCCCTGCCCTGTTTTGAGGGTGCTCCGTGTCTCCTCTTGCCCACTGTCACATTCTGCTCTGCGCCTCTTTCCACAACTTGATCCATCCCCCGTAAGGCTTGACCACTTCTCCCTCAGGATACTGCATTTCCCCAGCCACCCCGCCTGGAGAGCCTCCAAGAGGTCGCAGGAGCTCCTCCTGGGCCTGGCCGGCATCTGAAGCACAGGACCAGAGGCCTAGAGCTCCCTCTTCCCCAGCACTTGGCGTCAGACACTTACCGGCAAACAACCATGATGAACGAATTTTATCTTGCACATCTGGAAATAGATCTACCACTTGAGTGTGCCATTCACATTGTCCTGGACTTTGTCACATCTAGTTAATCCTCCCTGCATTGACGCATTTTATTTTTGATGCATTTCGAAGTAAATTACAGACATCAGGTGGCTTTCCCTAACTACTCCAGCACATCATCACAGCCCATTTGCCACAGGCATTTCCTGTGATGTCAAACTTGGTGCTCAACGCAGTGCCCTGCTCACGAGTGAACCTGCTGAGTTTTGACAAATGTGTGCTTTTTGTGCCTCAAACCCTTCTCAAGGTCCTGAGCATGACCATCAGCTTCCCTCACACACCTTCCAACCAGAACCCTGCAGCGCAGGAGAGCCATGCTGGAGCCTGAGGCAAAAGGAAAAACGTGTTTTTTGTGTGTGTGGTGTTTTGTTTTGTTTTTTTAAGATGGAGTTTCACTCTTGTTGTCCAGGCTGGAGTGTAATGGCGTGATCTCGACTCACTGCAACCTCTGCCTCCTGGGTTCAAGCAATTCTCCAGCCTCAGCCTCCCAAGTAGCTGGGATTACAGGCGCCCACAACCACACCTGGCTAATCTTTTGTATTTAGTAGAGACAGGATTTCACCATGTTGGTCAGCTGGTCTCAAACTCCTGACATGAGGTGATCCACTTGCCTTGGCCTCCCAAGGTGCTAAGATTACGGGCATGAGCCACCGTGCCTAACTGAAAAATGTGTTTTTTAGTGTCAATTTTTTTCCACAATGTTTTAGTAAGTGGAAAATAAAAAAAATTGGAAAGTGTGTATATTAAAACTCAAAATGTTTCAAATATTTTATTTATTTAAAAACTGTAGCTTTATTCTCCTGACTTAAATGGAAACAAACTCATGAATATTTCTAAAATCTATCTTGTCATTCCGTTGAGAGAATTGTCATGTGAATTTCTCTTGATCAAGTGATGATCTTGAATAATTTTTCACTAACTTCAGCTGATCAAAATTTCTTTTAAAGATGCCACATGACTGGTAGTATGAAAAAGCTTCTCAGGCTGGGTGTGGTGGCTCACACCTGTAATCCCAACACTTTGGGAGGCCAAGGCCGGCAGATTGCTTGAGCCCACGAGTTCAAGACCAGCCTGGGCAACAATGTGAGACCATCTCTGCAAAAAATTAAAAAATGAGCCAGGTGATCATGCCGCTGCACTCCAACCTGGGCAACAAAGCAAGACTCTGTCTCAAAAAAAAAAAAAGTTCAGTGTTTCTAAATATCTTTAGTTTGTGTGTGAAGTGCCTTGGTTGCATTTGATCTCAGTCTCCATGGGGAAACCGTATGTGTTTTTCATGTAGTTTTTTTTAAACAGACCTAAGAATATTCTGTCCATTGAATTAACACACATACAATGCTAAAACGGGTCATTAAATTTCATTTTACAGAAGCAGAATTTTTGCATATGAATTATGAGCTGATTGAGCACAGCAGTGAGCTACGTTCATGTCACTGCTCTCCAGCCTGGGCAACAGAGACCTTGTTTCTTTAAAAAAAAAAAAAAAAAAATATATATATATATATATATATATGTATATATAGATATGAGCTGAGGAAGACGCAATTTGGCATAATCACGTTTTGAGAGAAATAGCTTCTACATCCTTGGATCACCTGCCACAGTTGTTCCGTTATCATATCCCTGGCCACCAGTGTGTTTTATGTTAATACTTTTTCCAACCTCTAATTTCATAAGCTAGACCTAGTTTTTTCTTTGATTTCAGTAAAGTCAATATAACTTATTTTACTGTTATGGCTTTTTTTTTTTTTTTTTGAGACAGAGTCTTGCTGTGTCACCCAGGCACAAGTAGTGCAGTGGTGCAATCTTGGCTACTGCAATGTCTGCCTCCTGGGTTCAAGCAATTCTCTGCCTGTAAGCTCAGAAGGGGCAGGGCTCCCCAGGTGCTGCTGCAGCCGCCCAAACTGTGACTGCCAACCCGGGCCTCTTGCTCCATGGAGCATGCAGGAACCCTGCCAGCCCCTTGCCTGCCCAGTGGCAGCTGCCCAAACCACGGTTGCAGACTCAGGCATCCCTGCACTCTTGGGGGCCCAGGAAGACCCCCGCCCCCCCGCCGTGCCCTCACAGGCTCAGAAATGTCTGCTCCCTCTGCCTGTTCCCAATGCCTGCTCCAATCTCAGAGCAATGTCAGGGCTCACCGCCTGTGCCATGAACGGCAGCAGGAGGCAAACAAATTCTGGGCAAAAGAGGGCAGGTCCCTAGTGAGGCCCCACCTTCGGGCCAGGAAGGGCCTGAAGGTTGGGGGCCAGACTGCCAGTCCTGGAGCACTGGAGTGGGAACTTGTGATGCAATTTCCATGCTGCCCATGGCTACCTTTGGACCAATCAGCATGCACTTCCTCCCCTCTAAGGCCAATAAAAGCCCTGGCTCAGCCAGAGCTGAGCAGGTGACAGAACGACCAACTGCAGGAGGGAGCTACCCTCTCCGCTGAGAGTTTCAGAAACCTGCAGAGACCTTGGGACTACTAGTTGCAGAGAGGAGCCACCCACACCAGGGCCTCCTCTCTGCTGAGAGATGAACACTCAACGGGAAGACTTGCCTGCAGAGAGAAGCTACCCACTGCGCGGCTCCTCCGAGCTGTTCTAACAGTCAATAAAGCTTCTCTTTGTCTTGCCCACCCTCTACTTGTCTGCATACCTCGTTCTTCCGGCACGCAGGGCAAGAACTCAGGCAAAGACACCACCGGCCACAGAGGTTTCCAGCCAGAAAAGTGACACCCCAAAGATCCTGTAACAGGACAACTGCTTGAGCCCAGGAGTTTGAGGCCACAAATGTGGTGAGCTATGATTGCGTCACTGCATTCAGCCTGGGTGACAGAGAAAGACCCTGTCTCAGAAGAAAACAAATAAAAAGAAAGCTTCACAATAAAACAAAATTTTCATGATCACAAATTCTGTTTAACTTTTTCCAATCTTTGGAACCTTTATTTTAGTTGCAAAAATTTGACCTTATTGCCTTACCAGAGAAAAGTATGCATGATAAATAAGGACAATTTTTTTGGAATACATGAACAGTCACAATGAATTCATTTGCCATTAGAACATTAAAGAAAAATGTTTTGTCAGGCACAGTGGCTCATGCCTATAATCCCAGCAATGCGGAGGATTCCTTGAGGCCAGGAGTTCAAGACCATCCTGGGCAACTCACTGAGACACCCCCTCCCCACGGCCCCATGCTCTAGAAAATGTCCATTGTATGTCCATGTGTGAAACAGATTCCCTAAAATCTAAATCATCTCCTTTGTCAGGTATGTGCTCTATCCAGATCACTTTTATTTTATCACAAATAGTAGCCACATTGGAGAATTATTCCAATTTATTTCAAATGACATCTTCGCACTTTCTTGCTCAAACTCATGTTCACTAGTTTCTGAAACTTCTAAAATTTCTCTTTAATGTTTAGAAGCAGATACTTTAGTTAGCTGACTTTGATGACAACTCTGTTCTGATAATATCAATGTTAGAGGACTCAGTCATTTTCAGTAGCCAAAATATTGTATTTCTAGCCAAACTTATAGTTGTCTCCTATAATTTTATATATTTCTGCCTGTATTTTTCTTATTTTCCTGAACATCGTATCTCTTGGCTTTTTATTTATTATTTATTTTTATTTAAAAAATTATTTTGGGCCAGGTGCAGTGGCTCATGCCTGTAATCCCAGCGCTTTAGAAGGCCAAGGCAGGTGGATCACAGGATCAAGAGTTTGAGACCAGCCTGGCCAACATAGTGAAACCCTGTCTCTACTAAAAATACAAAAAATTCGCTGGGTGTGGTAGCACTCACCTGTAGTCCCAGCTACTTGGGAGGCTGAGATGGCAGAAGTGCTTGAACCCGGGAAGCGGAGGTTGTGGTGAGCCAAGATGCACCACTGCACCCTAGCCTGGGCAACAGAACGAGACTCCATCTTAAAAAAAAAAATTTTTTTTTAATTATTTTGTAGAAAGAATCTTGCAATATTGTCCAGGCTAGTCTCCAACTCCTGGGCTCAAGCAATCCTCCTGTCTCAGCCTCTCAAAGTGCTGGCATTATAGACCTGAGCCACTGCATTCAGCCACTTGGCTTTTTAGTTACTGAAACCTCCACCTCCCAGGCTCAAGCTATCCTCCCACCTCAGCCTCCCAAGTAGCTGGGACTACAGGTACATGCCACCATGCCTGACTAATTTTTGTATTATTTTGTAGAGTCCGGGTTTCTCCATGTTGCCCAGGCTGGTCTCCAGCTCAGGAGCGCAAGTGATCTTCCCACCTCGGCCTCCCAAAGTGCTGGGATTACAGGCTTGTGTAACCATGCCCAGCCTCAATACCATATTTATTTTAAAACTTTTAGTATGAATTTAAAATATTTTTGAATATAGTATTTAATTATAGAAATTATAATAGATATTGATTTACATTAACTTAATGTGAATTATAATATTTAACAAGTAGGTGTACATAAAATTTTGTTTCAAAAATACAGAAATCTAGGGTGTGTACTGAGAGTAAAAGAAAAAAATACAGAAGCCGGTTGGTGGGAATGTAAAATGGTGTAGTCACTATCAAAAACAGTTTAGTGGTTCCTCAAAACACTACACATAGAATTACCATATGACCCAGCAGTTCCACTCCTAGGTATATACCCAAAAGAATTGAAAATGGGCTGGGTGTGGTAGCTCACGCCTGTAATGCCAACAGTTTGGGAGGTTGAGGCAGGCGGATCACTTGAGGTCAAGAGTTCGAGACCAGCCTGGCCAATATGTGAAACCCTGTCTCTACAAAAACTAGCCGGCTATGGTGGTGCGTGCCTGTAATCCCAGCTACTTGGGAGGCTGAGGCCAGAGAATCACTTGAACCCGGGAAGCAGAGGTTGCAGTGAGCCAAGATCACATTATTGCACTCCAGCCTGAGCGTCGCAACAAAACTCTGCTTAACAAAAAGAAGAATTGAAAACAGGAACTCAATGGTTATAGCAGCATTATTCACAGTGGCCAAAAGTGGGAAAAAAACGGAAGTGTCCATCAACAGATTATATTTAAACATGGTATAGTCATACAATGAAATATTATTCAGCCATGAAAAGGAATACAGTTCTGATACATGTAACAAAATAAATGAATCTTGAAAACATGCTAGGTGAAATGAGTCAAACACAAAAGAACAAATAATATATAATTCTGCTTATATGAAGTACTCAGAATAGGCAAATTCACATAGATAAAGTAGCACAGGGGTTACAGGAACTGTGTAAACGGAGGGATGGGGAGATATTAGTTAACGAGGACAGAGTTTCTGTTTGGGATGAAAAATCTTTGGATTGCACAATGTTGTGAATGTACTTAGTGCCATTGAATTGTACACTTAAAAACCTTCTTTTTAGGCTGGGCACCATGGCTCACACCTGTAATCCCAGCACTTTGGAGGCCGAGGTAGGCAGATCACAAGGTTAGGAGTTCGAGACCAGCCTGACCAACATGGTGAAACCCTGTCTTTATTAAAAATACAAAAATTGGCCAGGCGCAGTGGCTCACGCCTGTAATCCCAGCACTTTGGGAGGCTGAGGTGGGTGGATCATGAGGTCAGGAGATCAAGACCATCCTGGCCAACATGGTGAAATCCTGTCTCTACTATAAATACAAAAATTAGCTGGGTGTGGTAGTGCATGCCTGTAGTCCCAGCTACTCAGGAGGCTGAGGCAAGAGAATTGCTTGAGCCCTGGAGGCGGAGGCTGCAGTGAGCCAAGATCACACCACTGTACTCCAGCCTGGGCGACAGAGCGAGACTCTGTCTCAAAAAAATAAAAAAATAGCCATGCGTGGTGGTGAGTGCCTGTAATCCCAGCTACTTGGGAGGCTGAGGTGGGAGAATTGCTTGAACATGGGAGATGGAGGTTGCAGTGAGCCAAAATCATGCTACTGCACTCCAGCCTAGGCAGCACAGTAAGATCCTGTCTCAAAAAAGAAAAATCCTCTCTTTAAAACAACCAGTATCTTTTGCCTGGCCTTGGCTTGGCAATTCTTGCTTGAGGCCCTTCACATAGTTGTCATTGGCACTTTCAACATTTTTCCTGGAACTCTCCTCATAGCCAGATTCATCAGTTCACTGGGTACATTTTCTGTTTCCCGTAATACTACAGACAATCGTTTTACTAAACTTTCCTCACTACAGAACAATTACATTCTTTTTTCAATCTTTCAACAACAATCTTTCTTCTCTCTTTTAAGCACTCATCAGTAGCCTCGAGGCCCACCGAGGTTCTACTGACCGTCTTCTCAAGGCCCTTCCAGCTTTTGCCTGCTGCCCAGTCCCAAAGATAATACCATACGTTTTGGGTTGGGTTTTGGTTTTATTTTTTAGACAAGGTCTCACTCTGCTGCCCAAGCTAGAGTGCAGTGGTGCAATCATGGATCCCTCTAGCCTCAACCTCCTGGGCTCATGCAAACCTCCCATCTCAGCCTCCTGAGTAGCTAGGAACACAGCACGCACCACCACGCTTGGCTAATTCTTTTAGTTGTTGTAGAGACGGGGTCTCACTGTGTTGTCCAGGTGGGTCTCAAACTCCTGGGCTCAATCCAAGAGTTTGAGCTCAATCCACCAAGCCTGGCCTCTCAAACGGTTGAGAGTGCAGGTGTGAGCTGCCAGGCCCAGCCTGTCTTGGGTCTTTAATGCATCCACTCTGGGTAACAAATTGCTCTTGCAGTTACTTTTGTGTTACAAATTACCTTCAAATTTAGCACTTCAAAAAAGCAAGGGTGCTTTTAAAAAACGTTCTATTTTGCTTGTGGTTTTGTAGGTTGGGAATCCACAAGGGGCTTAGCTGGGCAGACCTTGCTTGCGGTCGCTCAGGAGGTTGTGTCAGATGCTCGTTGGGGAGGTGGAGCATGACGGCCAAATGGCAGCCTCCACCCCTCATTCTCTCCACAGGAACACCAAATTCTACAACTGTCTAGACAGGAAGTACATCCATAAGAACCCAAAATCAGCAATCAGGTGAGCAGTCACAGTACCTGGTTTTAAGTTAGTGTCACTGAAAGAGGCAAGGAAGAGGGTAGAGAAGACAGTCTTGAATTGCCAACAACACGCCCAGCCAGTGCCCCCAGCAGTAGCGGGCCACATAGCGTGGAGAGATAATCTGTGCCCTTGAAGAGGAGAGAACACGGTGATTGCGGGACTTTGCTTTGGTACACAGTGCTGCCAACACTGGGCAGGACTCAACTGACACCCATGGAGGAAGTAGTTAAACAAGCCTTGGCCAGAGAGGAATCACTCATCCCAGCAATTGGAATTTGAGATTCAGCAAGCATTGCCACTGTGGGCTGAAGTGCTATGGGGTCCTAAATAAATTTGAGAGGCAGTCTAGATCACAAGGACTGTAACTCCTAGGCAAGTCCTATTGCTGTGCTGGGCTGAGAGCCAGTGCACATGGGGGACACACAACCTAGTGAGACACCAGATGGTGCAGCTAAGGGAGTGCTTGCATCATTCCTCCCCTACCCCAGGCAGCACAACTCGCAGCTCCAAAAAAGACCCCTTTGTTCTGTTGAGGCGAGGAGAGAGAAGACTAAAAAGGACTTTGTCCTGTGACTTGGATACCAGCTCAGCCACAGTAGGAGGGCACCAGGCAGAGTCCTGAGGCTCGTTCCGGGCACTAGCTCCCGGATGACATTTCCAGACATGCCCTGGGCCAGAAGGGAACTCACTGCCTTGAAGGGAAGGACCCAGTCTTGGCAGGATTTATCACCTGCTGATGAAAGAGCCCTTGGACCCTGAGTAATCGGCAGTGGTAACCAGGTGGTACAGCCATGGGCATTGAGTGAGATTCTGAGACGTGCTGGCTTCAGGTGTGACCAGGGACATTCCCAGCTGTGGTGGCTATGAGGAGGGCCCCTACTGCTTGAGAAAAGCAGAGGGGAGAGTAAAGAGGACTTTCTCTTGAACTTAGGCACCAGTTCAGCTACAATGGGGAAGAGCACCAAGCAGGCTCTTGGGGTCCTTGATTCCAGGCCTTGGCATGGGATGGCATCTCTGGACCTACCCTGGGCCAGAGAGCAGCCCACTTCCCTGAAGGAGGAGTTCCAGGGCTGGCAGCATTCATCACACGCTGACTGAAGAGCCCTTCGGCCTTAAATAAACATCAAGGCAGTACGCACTGTGGGTCTGCGGTGCTGGTGGGCATGAGAAGAGACTCCTCTGCCTGGGGAAGAGCGGGAAGGACTTTGGTGGTTTTGGCACCAGCTCAGCTGCAGTAGAATAGAGCAACAGTAGATTTCTGTGGTCTTTGTTTCCAGGCCCTGGATCCCAGACAGCACCTCTGGACTCCCCTGGGGCCTGGGGAACTCACCACCCTCAAGGGAAGGACACAAGCCTGGCTGGCATTGCCACCTGCTGATCATAGAATCCTAGGGCCATGAGTGAACACAGATGGTTGGTAGCTTGGTAGCAGTTATATCAGGCATTGGGCAAGACCCAGTGCTGTACTGGCTTCAGGTCTGACCCAGTATACACCGAGTGGTGGTGGCCATAAGGGTGCTTGTGTTACCTTTCCCCAGATCCAGGCATTTCCACACAGAGTGAGAGACTTTGATTATTTGGGAAAAAGTGAGGGAAGAGAACAAGAGTCTCTACCTGGTAATCCCGAGAATTCTTCCAGATCTTAGATGCTCTACGAGTCTGCAAGAACCACAGTGCTACTGGGCTTGGAGTACTACCTAATGCAGCTACAGCTGCAGTGACCAAAAACATAGATTACAACACCTAAGTCTCTTCAAATACCTGGAAAGCCTCCCCAAGAAGGACAGGTACAAACAAGCCCAGAATGGGAAGGCTACAATAAATACCTAACTAATCAATGCCTAGACACTGACGAGCATCCATAAGCATCAAGACCATCCAGGAAAACATGATCTCACTAAATGAACTGAAAAGCACAATGGGCCAGGTGCAGTGGCTCACACCTGTAGTCCCTGCATTTTGGGAGGCCGAGGTAGGCAGATCACGAGGTCAGGAGATCCAGACCATCCTGGCTAACATGATGAAACCCCATCTCTACTAAAAATACACACACACGCACACACACACACACAAACTGGCCAGGTGTGGTGGCACACGCCTGTAGTCCCAGCTACTTGGGAGGCTGAGGCAGGAGAATTGCTTGAACGCAGGAGGCAGAGGTTGTGATGAGTTGAGATCACGCACTCCAGCCTGGGCAACAGAGCAAGACTCCGTCTCAAAAAAATAATAAAAAAAGGCATCATGGACCAATCTTGGAGAGACAGAGATATGTAAGCTTTCAGACAGAAAATTTAAAATAGCTGTTTTTTAGGAAACTCAAAAAAAATTCAAGATAACACAGAAAATGAATTCAGAATCCTATCAGATACATTTAACAAATAAATTGAAATAATTAAAAAGAATCAAGCAGAAATTCTGAAGTTGAAAAATACTGTTGACATACTGAAGAATGTATCAGAGTCTCTTAATAGCAGAACTGATCAAGCAGAAGAAAGAATTTGTGAGCTTGAATACAAACTAGTTGAAAATACGGTCAGCGGAGACAAAAGAAAAAAGAATAAAACAGAATGAAGCATGTCTAAAAGATCTAGACAATAGCCTCAAAATGGTTTAAAGAGGAGGTAGGGAGAGAGATGGTGGTAGAAAGCTTATTCAAAGGGATAATAACAGAGAAATTCCAAAACCTACAGAAAAATATCAATATTCAAGTACAAGAAGTTTATAGAACACTAAGCAGATTTAACCCAAAGTAGACTACCTCAAGACATTTAATAATCAAACTCCCAAAGGTCAAGGATAAAGAAATGATCCTTAAAACAGCAAGAAAAAAGAAAAATAACATACAATGGATCTGCAACATGTCTGGCAGCTGACTTTTCAGTGGAAACCTTACAGGCCAGGAGAGAGTGGTATGATATATTTAAAGTACTGAAGGAAAACAAAAAACAAAAAACAAAAAACACCTTTTACCCTAGAATAGTAAATCTGGTGAAAATATCCTTCAAACATGAAGGAGAAATAAAGACTTTCCCAGACAAACAAAAGCTTAGGAATTTCACCAACATCAGACCAGTCCTAAAAGAAATGCTAAAGACAGTTCATCAATCCCTTTTTTTGAAAGAAAAGAACAGTAATGAGCAATAAGAACTCATCTGAAGGCACAAAACTCACTGGTAATAAAAGGAAGAATGGGCTTGGTGTGTTGACTATAATTCCAGCACTTTTGGAGGCCGAAGTGGGAGGATCACCTGAACCTAAGAGTTCAAGACCAGCCTGGACAAAAAAGCAAGAGCCCATCTCAACAAAAAATTTAAAAAATTAGTCAGATGTGATGTCGCATACCTGTAGTCCCAGCTACTCAAGTGGATGAGATAGGAAGGTCACTTCCCAAGAGGTTGAGGCTGCAGTGAGCTATGATTGCACTACTGCACTCCAGTCTGGGTAAGAGTGAGACTGTCTCAAAAAAAAGGGTATGTGGGAGACAGGAAGGAAGGAAAGAAGGAAGAGAAAACCAGAAACAACCAGAAAACAACAAACTGGCAGGAGTAAGTCCTTACTTATCAATAATAACATTGAATGTAAATAGACTAAACACTCCAATCAAAAGACAGAGTGGCTGAATGGATTAAAACACAAGACCCAATGATTTGTTGCCTACAAGAAACACACTTCACCTATAAAGACACACATAGACCGAAAATAAAAGAATGGAAATAGATAGGCATGGAACCAAAAAAAAAAAAAAAAAAAAAAAGGAAGAAGTTGAAATACTTACAAAAGGTACTATGGATTAAAAGACAAAAGCTAAAAAAAGATAAAAAA
>CAUYLG010000707.1:0-73092 GCA_963573385.1 Cacajao melanocephalus
ATGGGAGTTTGCTCATGATTTGGCTCTCTGTTAGTCTGTTATTGGCGTATAGGAATGCTTATGATTTCTGTACATTGATTTTGTATCCTGAGACTCTGCTGAAGTTGCTTATTAGTTTAAGGAGATTTTGGGGTGAGACAATGGGATCTTCTAAATATACAATCATGTCATCTGCAAATAGAGACAATTTGACTTCCTCCTTTCCTAACTGAATATCCTTTAGTTGTTTTGGTTTTTTTTTTTCTTGCCTAATTGCTCTGGCTAGAACTTCCAATAATATATTGAATAGGAGTGGTGAGAGAGGGCATCCTTGTCTAGTGCCAGACTTGAAAGGGAATGCTTCCAGTTTTTGTCCATTCAGTATGACATTGGCCTTCCTCTGAGAGCTCCGTTCTAGGCAGCACTGACTTGTTGCTGGCCTGGATGCTCCTGTGGGAGGTGTCTGGAGATCCCTGTTGGGAGGTTTCAGTCAGGAGGAATGGGAACAGGAACCTGCTTAAAGAAGAAGCCTGGTTGCTCTGGGTAGAGCAGGTATGCTGCAATGAGTGGGAACCCTTCTTTATCCAGATCACCTGGACTCTCCAGTACCTGCAGGCTGGAAAGACTGAGTTGACTGAGCTGCAGAGACGTTGGCCACCCCTCCCTTTAGGAGCTTCATCCCAGGGAGAGTTCCGAGCTCTGTCCATATAACTCTGGCTGGAGTTGCTGAAATTCCCGCAGGGAGGGCTCACCTAGGTAAAAGGGATGGATTGGGGTCCCACTTAAAGAAGCAGTCTGTCTATGATCTGGCACAATAGCTGTGTTGTGTTATGGGGACTCCTCCTCATTCAGATCTCCTAGACTCCCTGGAGCTGGCAGGCTAGAATGGCTGAGTTGACCTAACTGCAGAAATGGCAGCCACCCCTCCCTCTGGGAACTTGTCTGTCTCAGGCAGTCTTCAGCCAGCTGCAGTGGCTGGCCAGAATTCCAAACTAGTGGGTCTTAACTTGTGAGGTGCTGTGGAAATGGGACCAACAGAAAGATACTGCTGAGCATCCTGGATTCAGCCCCCATTCATATGCAAATTTACAGATGGAACTTTGTCTTGCTGGGATTCCAGAGGCCGGTGACTGTAAAACTCCTGAGTCTCTGCGTGTGCTTGAATGGCTGCTCTGCTGAGACTTTGCACAGCTCTGTGTATCAAACCCAAGGCCCTTGTGGCAAAAGCTCATGAGGGAATTTCCAGATCTGCAGGTTGCAAAGATTCATGGGGGAAGTGTGATTTCCTCAGTGGGGTTGCACAATCACTCTCTGCTTCCCTTGGCTGAGGGTGAGGGTTCCTTTGGCTCCATGCAGCTCCTGGGTGGCATTGCCCCACCCTACTTTTCTCCATTTTCTGTGGGTTGAGTTGATTGCCTGGTCAGTCCCATTGAGAGAACCTGGATATTTCAGTTGAATGTGCTGAATTCACTTGTCACTTTCATTTCTCTCCATCAGTGCCATGGACCACAGCTGTTTATAAACAGCCCTGATGTAATATTTTTAAAGGGTCTGACACATAGTGCTATATAATTAACGGTTGTTTGGTAAATGACATAACCTTTCTGATTGCTTGCCTGTTGTTTGGTGAACATTTACCTATCTGTTAAGATATTGCTCATGTCTCTCGAAAAAACAAACTTAGGCATTGTGCTTTCATAGTGCTTGTTACATCTTCAATTAAGCATTTATTATGTTATTTAATTATGTATTTATCTTATCAGTTAGGCATGCCAAATATAGAGGCATGCATTTTTCACTGTGGTACCTCTTACATCTGTTTACCCTCTCCCATGTATAGTTGTCTAACATATTCATTTTTTATTTATTTAGAACCATATCAGATAGTGTTGCAATTTTTGCTCCAATTGTCAAAAACACTTTAGAATTAAACTCAAGAAAAGAAGAACAACCTAGTATTTTATCCCACATGGACTATGTTCCTTTTCACCCCTGAATCCCAAAGTTCTTTTATTACCTCCTTTCGGTTTAGAGAATTTCTTTTAGGCATTCTTTCAGTGCATATTTGCTCATGACAAATTCTTAGTTTCTTTCAATAGAGAATGTCTTGATTTCTCCTTCATTCCTGAAGGACAGTCTCCTTCGGTTTAGAATTCTGGGTTGGTACTTTTCTTCCACTACCCTGGTTTCTAATGAAAAATTAGCTGTCATTTCTAATGAGGTGTCAGCATTTTCTGGCTGCTTTCAAGATTTTTTTCTGTACTTTGTGTTCAGAAATTTGATTATGTTGTGTCTTGGCTTTAACTTCTTTGAATTTATCCTGTTTGGATTTATTCTGCTTCTTGAGTCGATAGGTTTTATGTTCCTTACTAAATTTGGCACGCTTTTATCTATTATTTTTTTCAAATGGTTTTCAGCCCTGTACTCTTTCTTCTTTTCTTTCAGAATTCCAATAACATCAATGTTGGATCTTATAGTCCTACTAGCCTCTTGGCTCTGTTACTTTAAAAAAAAATAGCATATATTTTCTCTTGTTCAGATTGTGCAATTTCTATTGTTTTATCTTTTAGTTCACAGATTGTTTCCTCTGTTCTCTCCATTCTGTCATTGAGTGCATCCACTGAGCTTTGTATTGTGTGTGTGTTGGTAGGGGGGAGGACAGAGTCTTGCTCTGTTGCCCAGGCTGGAGTGCAGTAGTGTGGTCTTGACTTACTGTAACCTCCGCCTCCTGGGTTCAAGCAATTCTCCTGCCTCAGCCTCCCAAGCAGCTGGAATTAAAGGCGTGCACCACCATGCCTGACTAATTTCCATATTTTTAGTAGAGATGGTGTTTCATCATGTTGGCCAGGCTGGTCTTGAACTCCTGACTTAGGTAATTTGTCCTCCTTGGCCTTTCGAAGTGCTGGAATTACAGGCATAAGCCATCGCACCTGTCGGGCTTTGTATTTTAACTATTTCATTTTTCAGTTCTAAACTTTCCATTTGGTTCTTCTTTACATCTTTTATTTCTTTGATGAGGCTCTCTAGTCATTCATTTCCAATTTCTTCATAATTACTAATATATTTTTATCATTCTGCTTTAAATCTTTTGTCAGATAATTCTACCTTCTCTGTAATCTTGGTGTTGGCATTTAGTGATGGCCTTTTAAAAAAGATTATATTACGTATTTATCAAGGCAAAGAACTACATAGAAAAAAATTGTTATGCTTAAGGCATGCTTGGGAATAAATCATTATATAAATTATCGCACATCTGAAACCATGGTGCATAACAGACTGTCTGCATAAAAATGGTAAATAAGTAAACCAGGTGTATTACCTGACTTAGCTCATAAATGTAGATCAGAAGACCAATATAGATTTTCCTTGTCAAAGTATGCAGCAGTTTGAAAACTTTGGCTTCCTCATTTGGTACCATTACAACCAAGACTCACTGAGCACCATCATTTAGGCTATTTAAACATGTTTTCTCTACCTGAATTTCTTCCTCTTTTTTTTTTTTAATTATACCTTAAGTTCTGGGGTACATGTGTAGAAGGTGCAGGTTTGTTACATAGATATGCAAGTGATGGCCTTTTTTTTTGGTCAGTTTAAGTTTTCTTTTCTTTCTTTTCTTATTTTTGGTGTGACAAGTATTTTGTTTTCTTTTTTTAAGTGGAAAAGGAATATTTTTGTATTTTGCTCCAAGACTCTGGATCTTATTTAAACCTTTAGTTTTAGCATGCTTTATCTGGCATTGCTCCAGCAATGGAAGGGAGCGTGACTTCTTATTACTACCACATAGAAGTTCCCCACTTGGCCTCCAATTAAATCAGACGTGGAGCTTCTCATTACTGCTGGGTAGAGGTAGGAGTTCTGGCTCCCTGTATGGTCCTTAATGACAAAGCAGGAGGAGGAAAAAGGAAACATGCTTATTACTGGTCAGTAGAAATAAAGTTTCTGGTTCCTATTCGGTCCTCTTTGACACCACTGCTGTAGTAGAAGTGGTGGGACATGTCATTATACCCTAGTGAGGATGGAAGTCTAGGCTTCTCTTTCACCTTTTGCTCGTATGGGTATAAATGGGATCATAATTTCCTGTGGTGTTTGGCTAGAGTAGAAAAAGTATTGTCTGAAAGTTTTATGTCTTACTTGGTTGCTTGTTTTCTGGTCCCTTGGCTTGAGAGAGAAAATTTTTGTTGGAGCTTTTGTTCTTGTCTTGATCCGTTGGCATTTCCAGGTTGCGGTCTTTTTCACCTCCAGATCTGGGACATACAAAGCAAAAAGAACACTCAAGGAATTCATCAAGACACTCTTTCTTGGGTCCAGGTGTCCTTAGCCTTCTTCTTTTGGCTTTTCAGTCTTACTATCTTCATTTTACATATAATGTCCAGT
The DNA here is from genome assembly GCA_963573385.1 of Cacajao melanocephalus. Taxonomy (NCBI): domain Eukaryota; kingdom Metazoa; phylum Chordata; class Mammalia; order Primates; family Pitheciidae; genus Cacajao; species Cacajao melanocephalus. The sequence goes on from CAUYLG010000707.1 coordinate 4,354, forward strand.
GGCACTCAGTGGGAGGAATAGGGAAACGTATAGGCACTCTATTTTCCCAGAAGTAGAAGTCCCAGAGAACATAGTATTTTAATAGGATCTTTGGTAATACAAACGAATTTATGAGCTAAAGGAAATATAAGGTTATTTTAAGCTCTAGTCATCCATCTTATTATGCAGTTCTGAGGATCACAGACTGCCCACATGGCTTACTGACCAACTAACTGATTAATAATAAACCTTCTGCACATTTATCAATAAAAGAAATAATGTATGACTAGTTATCAGGGATAGAGTTAATAGCCAGTGACTGATACTGAGGCTTATAAAGACTATTTTTTTTCACTATAAAAATGTTTTTGCATTATCCAACAAAAAAGATTGAAATTCTAGATGCTCCATACTACAAATTTTCCTCTATTTACTTTCAAGTTCTCCTAGTTATTATGGGTTTAAGAGATTTAAGAAATAAAGTTTTGAGAAAATTACCCTGTTTACTTTCGGGTCCAGGTTTTATTCATGGGTGAAAAGAAATCTGGTGGTTCTTCATTCCTTTGACAGATATGTTTTTTCAGTTATTTAGTTTTACTTCATTGTTTAGATACATCTACAAGGTAGGAGCATAAAAGTTAGAGCTCAGTATTCTGACCCCCTCTTCATACTTATACGGTAATATAAACTTGGTAAAATTTGTTTGATGAATAACTGAGGCAATCCGCAACCTCACAGAGTCACTTTACAAAGGTACTATTTCAACTTTCCTGTGGCATAGATGAATCTTACAATGCTAGCTGGAGGTCATATTCTGTCCTCAGTATTGGAGAAACAGTAATTTGGCAATTGTGCAGCTAAGTAACTCCTCTGTAATAATAATCAGTGTCTGTTAATGACTCAAAATGCAATGAACAGAGATAACTTTTGATAATTCGAGTGAATAAATGAAAGCCATCTTCTTCCTTGGCAGGCCACAAGAAATAGATGTGGGATTATCAGGCTGGCAGGCACAGTCATTCTGCTAACTTTGATGGTTATGGAAACTGTGTATGAAGCACTCAATGAGTTTTTCAAAATGATCCTTGTAATAACAACAGATAAAACGTTTTATCTGAAATAGCCAAGATCGAAGAATCACAATGTTTCACAAAATTTGTTAATGAAAACAAATCATTGCCAGTAACTCCAGCAAATGGCAAATCACTCTTGGCAGTAAACGGTCAATAACACGTCATTGCCAGAAACAATTATCTACAATTCACACCCCAGCTAGCAAATCATCCCAGCCTCTTGTCAAGTGGGGACAAGAGTCGGGCTTCATTAACTATAACAGTTTGACTATAACAAAGAACAGCAGACATGGAATAATAAAAAATAAGTATTGTTATTTTATGTTTTCCTACAAAGCCTACAGCCATGATGTAACATAGTTATTGTTTGCAAAATACTATTTTCTTGTCTGACCAGAATTTCTGGACAGAGTTTGGAAGTGTGAAGGTGATGTGGAGAAGGCACGAAAAGCTTGCTCGAATTGTTACCTTCCTAGACACTTTACTGATGAACCTGGACTCATTGACACTTTACAGTCCAGGTGAAAAAAGGATCAGATTCATTGTTTTTTCTCCATGATGCATCACTTACACACTACATGCTCATCTCTTGAGCCCCTTATGTCTCCATCTCTCTGTACATATATCTATTTAGCAATTTTTGCATCCACCTATTGATTCACTCATATACCCAACCATCCATCTGCCTATTCATGCACCCACTCACCCAACAACCCACACATCCACCCATACATCTACCTAGTCACCCATTCACCCATCCATCCATTGCTCCATTTGTTGACCTATCCATCCACTCATCCATTTATCCATCGATCCATCATTAATCCATCCATTCATCCTAGTATATTTCTCTCTAACTAGAAAAGAACAAGATAGTAAGGGAAGAGAAGGAAAATAAGGGGAAGAAAATGTATTTTAAAAGGCCAGAAAAAAAAGAATGGAGGGAGGACAGCATGATGAAATGAAACAAATATTATACCTGGATTTAGGATATATTTTCTTTTTCTCCACCACTTTCTGTGTATATGAATGGTGACAGGTTTCTTGACATTTCTGAATTTCACTTTCTGTATTATCAAGGAGTGATATCATGTCTCTACTTACCTCAGATGATCACTGTGAAAGTTTCACCAATCAACAAATATGGAAGTATTCTGTAAATATATAGTGCAAAACAAATTTTGGATCATTTTAATAATAAATTTGTATATATTTTAGTTTAATATGGCTCAGCTATCTGGAGGTTTTCAAACTTTTTTAAGTTTGCATGCTCCTCTCATGATTTCATTTAGTATTTGTGTGGTTTCATTTTCTAAAATTGAAATCTCTTTTTTATTTGGAATTTATCACTGGGTAAGTAAGAAGAATGATAACATTTTTTGACACATAGATCTCTCTAGTTATTCTCATGTCACTTATTAAAAAATCGACATCTTTTCACATATTTGAGGTGCTGCCTTAGCATGTACTACCTTTTCATGGGAAGCAGAGAGGTGGAATGTGTATGCCCACATCTTAGTATCCTCCAAGCCTACTCTTACCAGACCACTGCTGTTGTTGCAGAAGTGTCACATGTGTCGCTCCCATAAAGAGACCACCAGACAGGCCTTGTGTGGGCAGTAAGGCCATTTATTTCACACTTGGATGCAAGCGGGCCAAGTCCGAGAAAGGAGTTAGGCAAAGCGGGTAGGAGAGGGGATTGGTTATATAGGTGGAGCAAATGGTCAGCTAAGGGTGGTAATCTATCTTGAGGAGGGGGAGGGCCTTACGGGATGCATGACTACAAGGGTAAGGGTTGGTAATATATCTTGGTGAGTATTATTACAAGGTAGGGGTCATTTATTACAAACAGGCATGATCATAAGAGTGGGGAGTATTAGTTGCAGTCAGAGGGGAGGGTGCAGTAGATTACACAGTTACAGGAGTGGGACTTTTGAGAAACCCAGTATCCAGGGGGAAATGTTTGCTAGGCTGAACAGGAATAATGGATGTAGGTTGCAGCAATGGGTTGAAGTAGGAACAAGTTGTTTTACTTCCTTCTGTGGCCACCTGGTTACTTGTGGTTGCTTCAGACTTTCTGGTTCCTGAAGACCATCCAGAGGTGTACCAAGGCTAAAAGGCCAGGTCTGGACTTGGAGGCCTGACAGAAGTCACAACTGGCTACTGAACCAAGACACCAGATCATCTCCAGGACTGAGACAGATGTATATCACGCAGCTGGGTCCTAGAACTTCCAGCTGATTAACTCCATAGTCTCAAACCAATTATTTCATTAGCCTTGTGATAAAGAAATTCGCCAATTTAGAGATGCATTTTTTGAATTCTGTCTACTTCATATACAGTTTTGCTAAGAGAGGTGCCGTCTGCCAGTAGGCCTGAAATTTAAATGGGTTGAACTTCATAATTTGGAGCCTTGATGAAATGGATGTGTTAGCTTATTTCAGAACTCAATCCGAGGCCGGGGCAATTTAAGATACAGCCTTGAAGCTGAGAATATTGAAGTGCTGGGTCTTTCTAAGAAAACCTATTTAAATGTTTACTCTTAGTCATAGAAGTGAGCCTCTGAAAAAACTGGATTAAGAGGTAGTTTATTTCCTCCTGAGGCTACTGTTTCAAATTTATTCAAAGGAGCAACCATTAAGATGAGGCAAGTGGGGCAAAGAGGCCCACAGTAAATAACTACAACGTTTAGTCTGAAAGAGTGCTTCTCAAACTATCTGTGTGAAGGACCCACCTCCCCTGCTGCTTCACTGCAGACCAATACTTTGTAAAATACAATGAAAATAAATTACTAGGAAAATGACATATAAAAGAAAAATAAAGACAGAAAAATAAACAAATTTTTAATTAACAAATTTAACCGATGAAATTACTCTTTCAAATTGCTGTAACAATTTCTCGATTTTATTCCTATTTCTGTTATTGTCATGGAGCAATTAAACTGTTCACTAGCTGGCACTGGTCCTTGGGTCACACTGAGTAGCACTGCTCTGAAGAGGGTACATCTCTAGATAAGATCTTTGGCTGTCGTTACTCGCTTACCGATGTGACTAGAAACTAATAGACGGGAAAGCAACAATGTTTTGAGAAAATTCTCTATATAAAAAAATGACAAGCTTATCTAGACACATACTGTGACTGTTTAACTTCTGAAACAATCCCCTTGGCCCAGCCCCAAACTTGCATCAATATCAAGTTCACTGTAAAACCATGCAACACCTAGGTATTATACGTCTTTAACATTCATTTGAGCTGTGATCAAATAGACACAGAAGAATCTACCAGAGTACAAAACCAGAGAAAAGGAAGACAGATTCTTGCAGAAAGCATCACCCTATGCATATATCAAGTTAACTAAAGTGGAAGTTTTTCTCTGTATGGATAAAGAATTATGATTATTGTACCTGGGGACTTAACACACACTGTGAACTATTGGTTTTCTTAATTTTTCTTAAATAGAAAGTGTTATTCTAGTAATCCTATTTACTCTACATTTTATATAAGTAGAATTCTTTAAAGGGGCATTTATGGGAAAGTTTTTCTTTTAAAATTAGACATTCCCCTTCCTACTTCTTCCTGCCTTGAACATTGACTAGGTGTCTGAAGCTTCAACAACTATTTTTCAAATATAAAATGAAAAAACGTGGACTTCTTTCCTTCCTTCCTTCCTTCCTTCCTTCTCTCTCTCTTTCTTTCTTCTTTCTTTTTTTTTTTTCTCTCTCTCTCTCTTTCTTTCTTTCTTTTTTTTGAGACTGAGTTTTGCTCTTGTTACCCTGACTGGAGCACAGTGGTGTGATCTCAGCTCACTGGAACCTCCACCTCCCAGGCTCAAGCAATTCTCCTGCCTCAGTCTCTTGAGTAGCTTGGGTTACAGGCACCCACCATCAAACCTGGCTAACTTTTTTGTATTTTTAGTAGACATGGGATTTCACCATGTTCGCCAGTCTGGTCTCGAACCCCTGACCTCAGGTGATCCACTCGCCTCGGCCTCCCAAAGTGCTGGGATTACAGGCGAGGGCCACCAAGCCCAGCCCAGCAACTCATTTTCAAGGCATGAAATCCAAACATGAAAATGAAAGAGTAGGAAAACTAAGACCCTGAGATATTGTGGCTTTGTTGAGGAATTAACCAACATCAGCCATCGTGGAACCCTGGATTTTCTAATATGAAAAAATTCACATTAAGCTATATCTAACATTCTACTTATTAAAATATTTAACATTATCTTTTGTCCTCTTCTGTAGCTATTGTAAAGTTGGCTATCAGTTTAGTTATTGTTCATTTGTAGATAATGTCTGTTTTTTTCCTTTAATGTTTTTCAGTTTCTCTACACTGTATCAATCTGTATTTCATTTTATTTAGCCAGCCTGATTTAGTGTGCCTTTTCAAACTGAGAATTTATGTCTACTATAAATTTGGACAAGTTTCTATCATTTCCCTTGAATATTGATACTTATTCTCCGCAAGCACATTTTTCTCTATGCTTTTTTTTTTCTCCAAAAATCACTACTAAAATTGTCTCTGTTCTCTGAACAATTTTTTTCCATCTTACCGTCTGGTTTTACATGCATGAAACATTTTTGTCTTAATTGCACTGGGATCTCCAGATTGCAGAAACAGTTTTTAAACTTGTTCATATACCTTGCTGAGACACGATACGATGACTGTCATACCTTGATGCCTGTATTAGAATTATTTTAGTTTTCTCGTCATGTTTCACAACAACAGACTCATTTTATTTTCATGTCACTGGGCATTCCTCTCCTTAAGCAATTAAATAATTTAAAAGATTTTAATTCTCCAAACTAAATAAATACGTATTTTGTATAAAAATAATTTCATTTAAAGAGTTTATGAGATAAAGATAATGGCTTCTTCCATTGTAGATGCTGAGGAATAAAATCCTCAGTGAATGAAAATGAATTCTAATGACGTTAATAGAATCAAATCTCTAGTAACACTACCTTAAGCAAGATTAATTTAAAACATAATATAAAGTCATTAAGAAGTATATTCTTCTATGCACATTTTCCAAGTGAGGATAAATATTGTTTTAAATGAGATGAATTAACTGAGTATATATTTTTGCTACGTCATTTCAACTAAGCATGAGATCTGACATTCCTGTGGGAGTCTGTCTTTCCAAAGTTGGTTGTCTTATGTGTCTAGCCTGATGGATATTTGGTTACAAGGAATGAGAAACAACTCAAGTCAAACTGAACAAAAATAGAAGGCACCAAATGCAAGTAAGATTTATGTTTTATATGTTTCTTTGTTGGTCTGATTAGATGTATATTAATTTAGTCACCTTTTTAAGGAATCAGAGTCTGGTTACATTAATTTTCTTTATTGTTTTCATTTTCAGTTCTATTCACTTTTGCTCTTTATTGCTTATTTTCTTCTGTTTACTTTTGGTTTATATTTACTCCTTTTTATGGTTTCTTAGGTGGAAGCGTATATCATTGAGATGAGATCCTTCCTATTTTTAATTTCAGAATCTAATGCTATACCTGCCCCCAGCAATGTTTCTGCCATCTCCCATAGATTGTCATTATTGAGCTTTTATTATCATTAATTTCAAAATGTTTTCTAGTTTTCTTTCTGAATTCCTCCTTGAAATATGGTGTGTCTTATTTTAAAACGTGATTTAATTTCCAATTATTTGAACATTTTCCAGCTATTTACTTTTATTCATTTCTAGTTTAATTCCATTATGATCATATGACATATTTTATAAGCTTTAAATCCTTCTATTTTGTTAAGCTTTGAGTTTTTCCCAAAATATGGTCTACCATGGTGAATAGTCTACGTGTACTTGCAAAGAATGTATATTCTGATGATTTCGGGTGGCAATTAAGTCAGACTGGTTTTTAGTTCCATATCCTTTCCGATTTTACCGTCTTTCTGTTTTATCAATTTATTTAGATAAAAGTGCTGAAGCCCCCAATTATAAGTGTAGACTTATCTATTTCTCCTTTCTTTCTTTTAGTCTGCATCATGTATTTTGAAGCTTTACTGTTAGATACATAAACATTTCTTTTTGGTGAATTGAGCCCTTTATCAATAGGTAATGCCCCTCTTTATCTCTAGTACTATCCTTTGTTTTGAATTTTGAATTATTGGGTATTAATATAGTTATTCTTTTCTTTTAATTAATGTATGTATGCTGTGTCTTTTAATTAATGTATGTGTGCTTTGTCTTTTAATATATTTTTACTTGTAAATCAATCTAAATGTTTACATTTAAAAGTATGTTTCTTATAGACATGGTTATGGTTACTCCTTTTAATACAATCTGATGAGGTATGGCTTTAATTTTTGTGTTTAGATGGTATACATAGACCATAAGTATTTTTATAGTTTGATTAATATCTATTATCTTGGTAGTTTTTCTTTTTCTGGTTCTTTTTCCTTCTGTTTTAGATTACATCTTAATGAGTATTTTTCATTATTATATTTATCTCTATCTTCAAATAGTATTATTCCACTTCTCACATAGTATAGGAACTTACGACAGTATACTCACAATATCTCTAGTCTATGTTTTTTGGCTATTGTTGTATGTTTTAATTTCACTTATGTGTCCAACCCACAAATAATTGCTTATTTTAACTCTAGAAAATAATATTTTAGAGAAATTAAAAGTAAGAAAAATAATTGCCTTAAAATTATTTCCAGGAATCCTCATTTTTTAAGCATATTCAAGTTTCTGTCTGATGTCATAATCATTTTTCCTAAAGAATGTCCTTTAGCATTTCTTATAGTTCATATCTACCGTTAATCCTCCCAGCTTTTGCTTGTTGGAAAAGTCTCTATTTATCCCTCAGTTTTAAATGATATTTTCATTAAGTATAGTGTCAATGGTATTTTTCTTTCAGCACTTTGAAGATGTCACTCTATTTTTTCTAGCATGCAAAATTTCTGGCAATCAGTCTGTTGCCAAGGCTGCAGTGCCACGATGGGATTATAGCTCACTGCAGTCTCGAACTTCTGGGTTCAAGTGACCCTCCTACCTCAGCCTCTCAAGTAGCCAAGACCACAGGTAGGTACTATCATGGCTGGCTGATTTTTGTATTTGTTTTTTTGGAGATCGAGTCTCATTACACATCCCAGGCTGGCCTGGAACTCCCAGCCTCAAACAATTCTTCCACCTCAGTGTTCTGAGTTGTTGGGATTACGAGTGTGAGCGACACACCTGGCTATTTTGTCCTGTTTGAGCTTCTCTGAGCCTCCAGGACCTGTGATTTTATGTCTTTAATATTTTTGGAGACTTTTCAGCCACTCTCTTTGAATATTTCTTCATAATATCTCCCCCAAGTTTTAGTTTGGATGGTTTCTATGGACCTCTGTCAGGTCACTTATTCTTTCCTTGGCTGTGGCGAGTCTACTGATAGACCAGTTAAAGGCGTTCTTCATCTCCATTACGATGATTTTGCCCCCTAGCATTTTAATTTGACTTTTTTTCCTTTTACATCTCCAGAATATTTTCACAACCACTTCTTCTATTCTCCATGTATTAGTCACCTATGCCAAGCAACAAGTTAACCAAACTTAGCAGCTTGAAAAGACAAATATTTATTATTTTACAATTTTTGTGGACCAGAAATCTGGAAGCAGCTTAGCTGGAAGATCTGGCTCAGGGTATCTCATGAAGTTACAATCAGGCGATCGGCCAGAGCGGCTGTCATCTGGAGACTTGCCTGGAGGTGAAGAATCTAATTCCAAGATGGCTCACTTCTATGGCTATAGGCAGCAGGTCTCAGTTCCTTGACACCTATTGACAAAGGCCTTGGCTTATCATCATGTGGGCCTTTCACACGTATGTCTGAGTGTCTTGACAACATGACAGCTGACTTTTTCCAAAGCAAGTGACCCAAGAGAGAGCAAGGCAGAAGCCACACATTTTTTATGACCTAGTCTTGGCTATATCTAGACTAGATATGCCATCACCTTGGCTATATCTTACTTATTAAGTCCAACCTACACTCAAGGGAAGAAAATTAAGCTTTACTTCTTTAAAGGAATTTCAACAAATTTATGGACACATTTTAAATGACCACAGCCTTGCTAAACCAAGTTTCAGCCTGGATGGTTACTTCCTTGGTTGGTTTTTGAGGCGGTCTTAAAACTGGATTGGTGTGTCTTGTTAGTTCTCAGGAGGTACCTCTCCTGGTCAGCATTACATTTTTCAAAGTATTTCCTCTTTACTAGTCTGTCTTCTGTACTATAGAATAAGCAACTTGAAGGCAAAGATTGTGTCTTCCTACATTTGAATCTCCAGACCTGGCACAGTGCTTGGCCTTTGGTAAGCATTCAATCAATGTTCATGGAAAAACAAATCATGCCACTCAGTGAGACACCTTTTCTGCCTTCCCACAAGCTAAACAGAAGGAGGGGGGGGGGAAATAAATTGGATGGTGCACTTCCTGTTGTGCCTTGCAATCTGTATACATTATCTTATTTAGTGACAGACTGAAACTTTGATAGAAGCATAATCATGTGGTAGGAAAGGATAAATAATTGTGCTTTTATACTCTATTGCTACTTACTGCTGCAGAGTCTTGGGCAGCTAATTAAGACTCTAAGAATCTTGGTTATTTCCTGAAAAAAAAATCAAATAATATAATAATAATTGCCTTGCCAACTTCACATTGTTTTAGTGAGGAGCAACTAAGACAATGTAAATGAAAGAGAGAGACAAACCGTAAATATCATACAGGTATGTTAATATTATTTCTCAAATTTTTATAGAGCATAGATGACATTGCCAAACATCAAGAAGATGCTTCCATTTTCAGGAATTTGATCAAAGGTGAAACTGTTATCCCACTGATAACCAGTAAGGTCCAAGGTCATTCATTCATTCAATACTGATTGAACTCCTACCATGTGCGTATTCACGACACAGCCCCTGTGTTCAGACATCTCAGTGTCTTCAGTTAAGTCCAGGATCCTGCAAAGTTTTCAAAATCTTTTTATACAAAGTTCTTATAAATTCACTTGCAAGAGTTAGCACTCTTAAAATGACAGAGGAAGGTTGCCAAAGTAACAGTGCAAACAGTGGGTTAGAGGCCTTAATCATTTCCTGAATCGCAAGTCTGATGGCCCCTGCTCTGTGGCAGCGTTGGCTCTCCTCTCAGAGCAGAAAGTGTTAGGGCCTGGCATTCAGCAGTTGCTCACTGTTGGTTGAAAGGAATTAACAAATGACTATTTGTCATATAAGAATCATCAGATACGACATCTAGCCTGGATGGCTAATCTAGCTCGCTCATTTTGCAAAGGAGGAAACAGAAGCTCAGTAAGGTCAGTAAGTTCCAAGGTGATATAGGCATGTAATAGCAGAGTTTAAACTCTAAAAAATGCTCTGACTCCTTATTTTGTGCATTTCTCTCATTTCCATTTTCTCTCAGCATTGTGCATTCTCTCTCAGCATTCTGCTCCTTATTTTGTGCATTTCTCTCAAAATATTGAACTCTATTTTGAGGGATTATTAAGAGAAGTAGCTTTGCATTTGAAAAATGACGAAAAAAATAACACTGATTTACCTAATAAACTTCAAAGAGATACATTTTAGCCCCTAAAGTCAAACCTGTGTCGACTGTGGATAATAGTTGTTGGAAATAGGGGAACTCTTAGGGTCCATGTGCCATTTACTATGTCAGTTTTGGCTTTATGCAAGGAGAAATTTGGCTGGTTTTCAGAGAATCCGGGATTTTGTTAAGTTGATCATGTTCTTTGATGTAACTTGGCATGACTTGCAAGTATTATCATCCCCTTGCTGTGCCATGGAGGAGAAGTGGAGGAAAAGGTGGGTGGTTAAGGTAGTCAATTATGACACGGTTAGAAAAAAAACTTAGGGAAAAGACAAAACAGCCTCTCTGTTTCCGTTAGTTTAGTTGAGGCACTCAAGAAATATACTAATGCAGACCAGTCTCCCCAGAAAGGCAAACCCTCCTGGGTATGAATTTTATTACTCAATATGCCCATGACATTAGGAGGAAGCTACAACCCTCTGGACTTCAAACCTCTGTGAGCCAGCTCTCAAACATGGCTTTTAAAGTTTACAGTAGGCACAGGGCAAAAGAGAGAGAGAACCAAAACAAATAGTCAAAAAGTGTAATTGTTACCCATTGTCTTAAGCCCCCTGCCACCTCAGAATTACCCATCCCAAGAAGGTGTCATGAGATCGGCGTCTGGGATGCCCAGATGAGAGCCCTTGGCTTGCCAGCTCCTGAGCCAAAAATCAGTGTGTCTTCAGCAGGAATGAGGGTCATTGGCCATGAGAGTGTTCTAACTGTCCCTGGTGCATGGAAAAAAGATGCCTCATCAATCTGCCCAGCCAGAAATGAAGCCCAGGGCCTCCTCCATGTTCTACAAATTCTGGGTACTAATTGCTGTGGGAAGAAGACTCAGGCTTTCTGATACTAGAGCTAGCTTTCTTGCACTAGTTCCAACAAGATACCTTGCTTAAGTAAAATTGCTGGGGATCCTGGACCCTTCCTCTGACGAACAGCTTCCCACAGTGGCAGAGAAGCAGCCACTTGAACATTTTTCTTTGATATCTCCACAACTGGATAAGTTCTCTTGTGGCTTAGGGACTCTGAGGTCTCCTCTGGAGCAATGGGGTTCATCCATTCCCTTCTATAGGATCCCCTTCCCTGTCTCTCCTTGTCTTCCATGCCTACTGGGGCAAACATAATTTGGCCGGGGAGATAGGTTCTTGTATTCACAACCTGGATCCAGCTGTCTTGTAAATAGGTCACTTCATTTGTGTGATGCGTGTTATGTCTAGTGTGCTATCAAGTTGGCTTATAAATAAAAGAGTGCTCCAATAGCAAAGACTTGGAACCAACTCAAATGCCCATCAATGATAGACTGGATAAAGAAAATGTGGCACATATACACCATGGAATACTATGAAGCCATGAAAAAGGATGAGTTCATGTCCTTTGCAGGGACATAGATGAAGCTGGAAACCATCATTCTCAGCAAACTAACACAAGAACAGAAAAGCAAACACCACATGTTCTCACTCATAAGTGGGAGTTGAACAATAAGAACACATGGACATGGGGAGGGGAACATCACGCACCAGGGCCTGTCAGGGGATGGGGGTGCTTGGGGAGGGATAGCATTAGGTGAAATACCTAATGTGGATGACGAGTTGATGGGTGCAGCAAACTACTATGGCATGTGTATACCTATGTAAAAAAACTACATGTTCTGCACATGTACACCGGAACTTAAAGTATAATACAAAAAAAGAAAGACAATACATAACTAAAGCATGCTCATGAATTAAACAACTAAGAATAGGTTAAACTCGATAGTTGGAAGTGAATGTTGCGTCTTCTAAAATTTAACTTCAAGAGTTTTACCTAGATAAACCACTGATGTTTGTAGGCTTTAGAATATTTTTAAAAGCTTTGAATGGGGAGCTTTGTGTATGGTTTAAATTCTTAAAATTATTGAAAGAATGGTTCTTATCTATAAAATCCCAATATCTGGTGGGAAGTTCAGAATTTTCTCTTTCCTAAGTTTATATGAAATGTGGCAGGGAAGATATATTCTTTTTTTTTTTTTTTTTAATGGAGTCTCCCTCTGTCACCAGGCTGGAGTGCAGTGGCACCATCTCGGCTCACTGCAACCTCCACCTCCTGAGTTCAAGCAATTCTCCTGCCTCAGCCTTCCAAGTAGCTGGGATTACAGGCATGCACCACCATGCCCAGCTAAATTTTGTATTTTTACAAATAGACAGGGTTTCACCATATTGGCCAGGGTGGTCTTGATCTCCTGACCTCATGATCCACCCACCTCGGCCTCCCAAAGTGCTGGGATTATAGGCATGAGCCACCTCGCCCAGCCGGAAGATATATGCTTTATTGTAAAAAAAATTTTTTTTCCAATTTGAAAGTTATTAAAAGGCTGATTCAACATATGAGGGAACAAGTAAATAAAAAAGAAAGATATGAGGAGAGTTATGGATAGAAGATTTTTTTTGTGTGTGTGGAGGGATATAAAGAAAGAGTAATTTTGTGGGAGGAGTAATCTTGTGTGGTAGATTCTTTTCCTAGAACAAAGTGACAGGTTATTTAAGAGAGAGGTGGCATAGGATAGGTCAGAGAGTTCAAGCAGCGTGGAAGAGTGATGGGGTTTGTAAAGGGAAGATTGTTAGGGAGATTTTGTGTGTGATTCAGCTGGCTGTGATTGAAGAAAAATTGTTTGTGGTAGACTTTCTAGAAAATAGTCTACATATTGAAACTAAATTTTCTTAAGACATTGATTTGCATTACAGGAAATAACGCTATAACTGGTTTCTTTTAAAACTTTTCAGATTCATATCATAGATGTTCAACTGTTATTGTGACTCACTCCCTACGAGAAGACTTGAGATAACAACTCTGCTTTAGGTTTGTAGTCAGCTTCTATAGATTTTTCTTCTTGAGTTCTAACTGTTGTTACGGCCTCATGCTAAAATATTTTATCTTAGCGATCTATTAAAATAATATTTACCTCAATATAACTTGATTATATACTCTTGGCTGTTCTTTATTTGGGTTTGGGGGTACATGTGAAGGTTTGTTACATAGGTAAACTCATGTCACAGAGGTTTATTGTACAGATTATTTTATTATTCATGTGTTAATCACAGTACCCAATAGTTATCTTTTCTGCTCCTCTCCATCCTCCCACCCCACATCCTCAAGTAGACAACAGGGTATGTTGTTTCCTTCTTTGTGTTCATAAATTCTTATCATTTACCTCTCACTTATAAATGAGAACATGCAGTATTTGGTTTTCTGTTCCTAAATTAGTTTGCTAAGGATATAGCCTTCAGCCCCATACATTTTCCTGCAAAAGACATGATTTTTTATGGCTGCATAGTATTCCATGGTGCCTATGTACCACAGTTTCTTTACCAATCTGTCACTGATGACATTTAGATTGATTTTATGTCTTTGCTTTTGTGAATAGTGCCACATAACATCCATATGCATGTGTCTTTTTGGTAGAATTATTTATGTTTCTCTGGGTATATACTCAGTAATGGAATTGCTGAGTCAAATGGTAGTTCTGCTTTTAGTTCTTTGAGGAATCACCCTACTGCTTTCCACAATGGTTGAACTAATTTACACTTTCACCAACAGTATATAAGTATTCCATTTTCTCTGCAACCTTGCCAGCATGCTATTTAACTTTTTAATAGCCATTCTGATTGGTGTGAGATGGTATCTCATTGTGATTTTGAATTTTCCTCTAGTGATCAGTGATATTTAGCTTTTTTAAAAATTTATTTATATGCTTCTGGGCTGCATGTATATCTTCTTTTGAGAAGTGTCTGTTCATGTCCTTTGTCTACTTTTAACTCTTTTTTTTGGTTTGTTTTTTTCTTGTAAATTTGTTTGAGTTCCTTACAGATGCTGGATATTAGTCCATTGTTGGATGCATAGTTTCTAATATTTTCTTCCATTCTGTAGGTTGGATGTTACTTTGGTGATAGTTTCTTTTACTGTACAGAAGTCTTTATGTTTAATTAAATCACATTTCTCAATTTTTGCTTTTGTTGTGATCGCTTTTGGTGTCTTTGTCATGAAATCTTTGCCTGTTCCTATGTCCAGGATGGTATTGCCTAGGTTGTCTTCCAGGGTTTTTTATAGTTTTGGGTTTTACATTTAAGTCTTTAGTCCAGTTTGAGTTGATTTTTGTATATGGTGTAAGGAAAGGGTCCAGCTTCATTCTTCTGCATGTAGTTGGCCAGTTATCTCAGCACCATTTATTGAATAGGGAGTTCTTTCTCCATTGCTTTTTTTGTTGACCTTGTTGAAAATCAGATGGTTGCAGTTCTATGGCATTATTTCTGGGCTCTTTATTCTGTTCCATTGGTCTATGTGTCTGTTTTTGTACCAGTACCAGGCTGTTTTGCTTACTGCAGTCCTGTAGTGTAGTTTGAAGTTAGGAAATGTGATGCCTCCAGCTCTGTTCTTTTTGCTTAAGATTGCCTTGGTTATTGGGCTAATTTTTGGTTCCATATGAATTTTAAAATAGTTTCTTCTAGTTGTGTGAGAATGTCTTGGTAGTTTGGTAGGAATAACACTGAATCTGTAAATTGCTTTGGGCAGTATGGCCATTTTAACAATATTGATTCTTCTTGTTCATGAGCATGGGATGTATTTCCATTTGTTTGTGTCTTCTGTGATTTCTTTGAGCAGTATTTGGTAATTCTTGTTGTAGAGATCTTTCACCTCACTGGTTAGCTGTATTCCTAAGTGCTTTGTTCTTTTTTGTGGCAATTGTGAATGAGATTGCCTTTCTGATTTAACTCTCAATTGGGCTGTTGTTGTCGTATAAGAGTGCTAGTGATTTTTGTACATTGATTTTCTATCCTGCAACTTTGCTGAAGTGGTTTATCAGCTGAGGGAGCTTTTGGGCTGAGACTGTGGGGCTTTCTAGTTATAGAATCACGTGGCCTGCAAATTTGGATGCCTCTTTTCCCATTTGAATGCCCTTTATTTCTTTCTCTTGCCTGATTGCTCTGGCTAGGACTTCTAATACTATGTTGAGTAGGAGTGGTGAGAGACAGCATCCTTGTCTTGCACTGGTTTTCAAGGGGAATGCTACCAGATTTTGCTCATTCAGTATAATGTTGGCTGTGGATTTGTCATAGATGGCTCTTGTTATTTTGAAGTATATTCCTTCAATGCCTAGTTTATTGAGAGTTTTTAACATGAAATGATGTTGAATTTTATCAAAAGACTTTCCTACATCTATTGAGATAATCATGTCAATTTTGTCTTTAGTTCCTTTTATATGATGAATCACATTTCTTAATGATTTGAGTATGTTGAACAAATCTTGCATCCTGGGAATAAAGCCCACTTGTTCATGGTGGATTAGCTTTTTGATGTGCTGCTGAATTTTTGCTAGTATTTTGTTGAGGATTTTTGCATCAGTGTTTTTCAAGGATATTGGCCTGAAGTTTTCTTTTTCTGTTGGTATGAAGATAATGCTGGCCTCACAAAAGGAGTTGGGGAAGAGTCCCTTCTCACTTCTTGGGAGGAATGGTACCAGCTTTTCTTTGTACATAAGGTAGAATTCGGCTGTGAATCCATTGGGTCTTGGGCTTTTTATCTGGTTGGTAGGTTATTCATTGTTGATTTGATTTCAGAGCTTATTATATGTGTGTTCAGGGAATCAGTTTCTTCCTGGCTTAGTCTTGGGAGGGTGTATGTGTCCAGGGATTTATCTATCTCTTTTAGGTTTTCTAGTTTTTGTGCATAGAAGTGTTCATGGTCATTTCTGATGGTTGTTTTTATTTCTGTGAGATCAGTAGTAACATTTCCTTGATCATTTCTAATTGTGTATATTTGAATCTTCTATATTTACTTTATTAGCAGCTAGTGGACTATATATCTTATTTTTTCATAAAACAAACTCCTGAATTTGTTGATCTTTTGAAAGGTTTTTTTGTGTCTCAACCTCCTTCAGTTCAGCTCTGATTCTGGTTATTTCTTGTATTCCTCTAGCTTTGGGGTTGATTTGTTCTTCCTTCTCTAATTCTTTCAGTTGTGAAGTTAGGTTGTTAATTTGAAATCTTTCTTATGTTATGATGTGGGCATTTAGTGCTATAAATAGCCCTCTTAACACTGCCTTAGATGTGTCCCAGAGATACTGGTATGTTGTATCTTTGTTCTCATTATTTTCCAAGGACTTCTTGATTTCTGCCCTAATTTCATTATTTACTCAAAAGTCATTCAGGAGCATATCGTTTACTTATCATGTAATTGCATGGTTTTGTGTGATTTTCATCATCTTAACTTCTGTTTTTATTGTGTTCAAGAGTGTGTTTGGTATGATTTTTGTTCTTTTGCATTTGTTGAGGATTGTTTTATGTTCAATTATGTGGTCAATTTTAGAGTAGGTGTCATGTGGCAATGAGAGAAATGTAAATTCTGTTGGTTTTGAGTAGGGAGTTCTGTAAAGGTCTAACAGATCCATTTGGTCCAATTTTGAGTTCAGGTCCTGAATGTCTATGTTAATTTTCTGCCTCGATGGTCTCTCTAATACTGTCAGGGGAGTGTGAAAGTCTCCCACTATTATTGTGTGGGAGTCTATGTCTCTTTGTAGGTCTCTAAGAAATTTCTTTATGAAACTGGGTGCTCCTGTGTTGAGTGCATATATATTTAGGATAGTTAGGTTTTCTTGTTGAATTGAACTCTTTACCATTATGTAATGCCCTGCTCTTTTTTTATCTTTATTGGTTTGAAATCTGTTTTGTGTGAAATTAGGATTGCGACCTCTGATTTTTTTTTTTTGTATGCTTAGTAGATTTTCCTACATTTTGAGCCTATGAGTGTCATTATGTGTGAGATAGGTCTTTTGAAGACAGCATACCATTGGGTTTTTTTTTTCTTTTCTTTTTTTCCAGTTTGTCACTCTGCTCCTTTTAAGTGGGGGCATTCAGCCTATTTACATTCAAGGTTAGTATTGACATGTGGATTTGATCCTGTCATTGTGCTGTTAGCTTGTTATTAGGCTGGCTTGTTTGTATGTTTGCTTTATAGTGACATTGGTCTGTGTGTTTAAGTATGTGTTTGTATGAGCTGATGTCAATGGTGGAGGGTGTCCAAGTTCTTGGTGTCTTGAATGAGGAATTGCACAAAACACACAAAAAAAAAGCAAGGAAGGGATTTATAAAAAATGAAAGTACATTCCATAGTATGGGAGTGGGCCCAAGCATGGGAGCACAGAGTTCCTGTTATAGAGTCTTTGTGAGTTTAAATACCATCTACTTGGGGTATGCCTTATGTAAATAGAGAGAATGAAGTAAAATTACAAAGTTATTTACTTGGCCTATGCCCTATGGTGAGGATATTTCCTGTCATAGCTAAAGTGTGAATCAACCTCATGTTCCCTGCCTCCAAATTGTATTTTCCTGGCTCACTGGTAGCAATCTTTTCATTCTATATTTAGTGCTCCTTTCAAGATATCTTGTAAGGCAGGTCTGATGGTAATGAATTCCCTCAATATTTGCTTATCTGAAAATAATCTTATTTCTCCTTCACATAGGAAGCTTAGTTTAGATGGATATCAAATTCTTGGTTAAAGATTTTTTTTTTAAAGAATGTTGGCTCTAGGCCTACAATCTCTTCTAGCTTGTAGGATTTCAACTGAGAGGTCCACTCTTAGCCTGATGGGGTCCCCTTGTAGGTCACTTGCTCTTTCTTTCTAGTTGCCTTTAACATTCTTTCTTTCATTTGGACCTTGGAAAATCTGATGATTATGTGTCTTGGGATAATCTTGTGTAGAATCTTGCAGGAGTTCTCTGTATTTCTTGAATTTGACCCTTGGCCTCTCTAGAAAGATTGGGGAAGTTTTTACAAATGATATACTGAAATATATTCTCCAAGTCATTTTCTTTTTCCCTCTCTCTTTCAGAGGTGCCAGTGATCCATAGATTTGGCCTCTTTACATACTCCCATACATCTTGGAGATTTTGTTCATTTTTCTTATTTTGTCTTTATTTTTGTCTGACTATCTTATTTAGAGATCCAGTCCTCAAGTTCTGAGATTCTTTCCTCAGCTTGGTTTGTTCTGCTGTTAATACTTGTGATTGCATTGTGAAATTTTTGTATTGTGTTATTCAGCTCTGTCAGACCTGTTAGGTTTTCTTTTATACTGGCTATTTAATTTGTTAGCTCTTATATAGCTTTATTGTAATTCTTTTTTTTTTTTTTTGGATTGTTTTGCCATCTTCCTGAATCTTGATAATCTTTGTTTCTATCTATATTTTGAATTTTACTTCTGTCATTGCAGACAGTTCAGCCCTGGTCAAGAACTCCTGGAGAACTGGTACAATCAATTGGAGAACATGCAACACTCTGGTCTTTTGAGTTACCAGAGTTTTTGCATTGGTTTTTCTCATCTCTGCATGTGGGTGTTCCTCTAACTGCAGTGTAGATTGAGTACTGTCAATAGACTTCTATTCTAAATGTTTTCACTGGGTTGAGGCTTTGTGCAGGATTTTTACTTAAAGTTGACTTCTTGTCTCTGGTTTCAGACAGGGATATCTTAGCAAGGTATTTTTGTTGTTGAAGCTTTGGGGAATGATCCAGCAGGTGACACTTAGACTGATTGGTCAGTTGGTAGAGTCTAGCTCAGTTGTATAGATTCCTTATGTTTCCCCACAGTTGCAGACATGTTCCCTCTTATTGCTCTGATTGGCACTCCTGTGCTGCTCACTGCAGATCTGGGGTGATCTCAGTGTTTATGTTTCTTCCTCAACTCTGAGACAGCAGAGGAAGGGACCCTTGTAGCCAAGGGTCATTTGCTTGTTTTCTGGGGGCTTCAACCCAGAGAGATACAGGTCAGCAATCACTCAATGCAATCAGTCCAGGATGGAGGGTCTGTGCTGTGGGCCCAATCCACAGGTTTCCTGTATGGTGATGAGCAGTGGGAGGTGTGTGGGACCCAGGGGAAACAGATTGGCCTCATCTCTTTGGGTCAACTGCAGCTTGTAAGAAGTGTGAATAAGGCACTTAGGGTCTTTTCTCTTTCATTAGTCTGATGGTGGCAAGGGCAGTTCCACTGCAGAGGCAGTGGTAAAGAGGCATTCAATTGTCCCTGGAGGCTCTGTCAAGGGAGTTGCTGAGTTACTACTAGCTTCAGAGCTCTGGCAGCATGTGGCTGGAGGCCCAGGCCTAGAACACCTGCCTGGTGAAGAGATGTGGAAATGGGCACCCATGTAACAGCTTAGCCACTATTCTATAGGGCTGCTGCAGTATGCTGCGGGCCCGCTGCAGTCTCTAGTCATCTCATATTTTCCAGTACCTGGAGGGTTCACCAGCGAAGACTGAGAAACAGAAATGAGGGCAGCCTGACCCTCCCTCTGGGAGCTTCATTCCAGGGAGATACAGGTCTGTTGCTGGCCAAACATACCTATTGGATGTGGCTGAAGATGCCAGTTGGAAGGGAGTTCCCATCGAGTGAGGAGGAATGAGATCAGGGACCCACTTAAGAGAGCAGTCTGGTCACATTTTGGTAGAGCAGCTGTGCTGTGCTGGAGTCTGCTGCAGCCCTTGCTCACCTTGAACACTCCAAAGCTCAAAGGCTGGAATAGCTAAGTCACCCAAACAGCAAAGAGGGCGACATTCCTCTGGGAGCTCTGTCCCAGAGAGTTTTAAAATCTCTCTTTCCTGGAGAACACAGGCAGGGGCCCCTAGAGACCCCAATCGGGGGATCCCACCCAGTGAAGAGGAATGGGATCAGTGACCTGCTTAACAAAGTAGTCTGGCCACATTCTGGTAGAGCAGTTGTGCTGTGCTGGGGGATCCCTTCTGCCCTGGTAAGCTCAGCCTCTCCAAAGCCCAAAGGCTAGAGCAGCTAAGCCACCCAAACGGCAAAGATGGCAGTCCACCCTCCTTCTAGGAGCTCCGTCTCAGGGAGGTGTAACCTGTCTACTGGTGGCTGGCTGGAATTCCAAGCCAGTGGGTTGTATCCTATGAGGCACCATGGAAGTTGAGTCTGCAGACTGTCTATTGCTGCTCAGTCCCCTGGAGTCAGCATCTTTCCTAGCAGTATTATAGTAGTCTAAGCTCCTACTTTGCTGGGGTTGCAGCTGCTTTTGCTGGAAAGCCAGAGTATCTAAGGCTCCTGGGTCTCCATGCACACCTGAGCAGTTGCTATGCTAAGACTCCATGTAGTTCTCTCAGTCTGAAGGTCCTGGTGGAATGGGTTCACAAGGAGATCTCCTGACCCAAGGGTTGCAAAGATCAATGAGAGAAGCATGGTTTCCTGGGGTTGTACATTCACTCACTGCTTCCTTGGGAGGGGGGAAGTTTCCCCTAGCTTCGTCTTGCTCCCAAATGGGGCATCATCTGATTTTGCTTTTCTTCATTCTCCATGGGTCAAGTTGTTTCCTTGATTAGTCCCAATGTGAGTACTTGGATGTTTCACTTGAAGGTACAGTGTTACTCACCCCTTTCATACCTCTCCATGAGAGCCACACATATGAGCTGCTTCTAGTTGGCCATCTTGGCCATCCCCCTGTTGTTTCTTCTTAATATAGAACCTTATTTTCAGCTTTTAGTTTTTGACTCTTACATTGCATAAAAAATTTTAAGGGCTAATAAGTGCCTGCCCACATCCATTCCCATGTGACCTAAAATGTTTAATTGGCTATAAGTTTTTGGCTCTGAGTCCCATGGCCAAAGGCAATCCCAAAGAAACCTGAAAAACTAACTCAAACCACGACTGAAAACAGGGGGTCAGACATGCCTCACTAAGCCTACTTCCCAAAATTAGGCCAGGATCAAAAGGCTTTTCAAAATTATAAAGAGAAAGTATTGCCCTTTCCCTCAAATGAAAAAAAAAAAAAAAGGCTTTCCTATGTTAAACTTGACGACTTAGTTGTACTAAAAACTTAAAAAGAAAATCCCAGGCCAGGCGTGGTGGCTCACACCTGTAATCCCAGCACTTTAGGAGGTGAGGTGGGCAGGTCATGAGGTCAGGAGTCTGAGACCAGCCTGGCCAATATGGTGAAACCCCATCTCAGCTAAAAATCTAAAAAAATTAGCCAGGCATGGTGGTGGGCACCTGTAGTCCCAGCTGCCTGGGAGGCTGAGGCAGAAGAATTGCTTGAACCTGGGAGGCAGAGGTTATAGTGAGCTGAGATCGTGCCACTGACTCCAGCCTGGGCAACAGAGTGAGACTCCATCTAAAGAAAAACAAAATCAGTTATTGTTAAATACCCCCACTGCTGTTAAGCTTCAGAAAATCACTAGCTGGGCACACCTGTCCAGGATTAAACCTGTTTCTTGTGACTCCCCACAAGTATAAGAGGAAGACACCACACCCTGCATTTGTGAACCCCTAGATGGCTTAAAATACTGTTTTGCAAACACACAAATAAATAACATGAGAAGGAAGAGCATATGCAACAATAAACCACACCTATTATTCTCACCTGGTTTTTACCTTTCCTAAGACCTTTGATAGCTACTTTATTATTACTAATTTTCGGCCTTTGCTTGTTTAACCTCTTCGTTAAGTTTGTGTCTCCTAGACTACAGCAGTTCCACATGAAGATGATGCTGGCACAAAGCTTCCAACCCATCCTGTCTTCTTACCGAGAAAATAAAAACATCCTGGTGTTGGGCCCCTTACATCAGGTATCTAGAGATTTTTACTCCTCCAATGCTAGGCAGAGCCTATGCCCATAGAATCAGCAAGAAGCAGTTACAGAAGATGGACCTCTGCTCTTCTGCAGCCCCCTTAAGATTAAGAGTATCTAATCTCTGAGAGAAGAATGAAGGAGTCCAGCAGAACTTGTTTTCTGGTCACAACCCTACTGATCAAAACAGGATCTCACCCATACAGGATGAAGTGAAAAAAATGGCAGGAACCAGCAGATGGCGATAAAAGCAATCCGTAGCTGCCCTCATTGCTTATTAGTATAAGACATTCCCACCAGCACCATGACAGTTTATAAATGCCATGACGGTGACCCAGAAGCTACGACTTCATTCCATAGCAATGTTCTGGAAGTTACTGCCCCTTTCCTAGAAAGTTCTGAATAACCCGCCCCTCAATTTGCATTAACCTGCCCCTTAATTTGCATGTAATTGAAAGTGGTTAGGGGTGAGTAAACACACAGTTGCCAACAACCCATACATTGCAGCCTCTGGGTGCACTGCCTATGAATTAGTCCTACTTCACAAGGAGCAGTACCCTTTAATAAAAGATTGCTATCTAACAACACCATTTTTCCCTGGAATTCTTTCCTGATTGAAACCAAGAACCCTCCTGGGCTAAGCCCCAATTCTGCGACTCACCTGTCCTGCATCGGACCCATCAATTAAAATGAAATGTGATTTATTTCAGGCAGAAATATATTTACTCTGTTCCATTTTCCGTAGCTCTTTGGACAAATGTGTTTGAGTTTCAAGTGAGCAAACCTTCAATATGTCTGGCATTTGGGGGAAGAAGTTGTAACCTGAAGTGAAGGTAGAGGGATTTATTATGAGAACTTTGCTAGCAGACATCTCATGCTTTAAAACAAAATCTACACACAAACATAAGTGTGAGAAATACAGCATAGTGGTTAAGATATAAGCTTTAGCATCAGAACTTGGTTTAAAATTCAGTTAAACCAATTGCATGACCCAGAGATGACAGATTAATTCTCACTTCTAAAATGGAGATGATAAGACCTATCTGAGGAGAATGTTGTGTGGATAAAGGAAATAATTACTCTACATCATTTATCCTGTGCCCACAACATACTAATAGCTGAATAAACTGTGGCTTTTATTGTTACAAATAATAAAACTAAAAGCAGCACATTCTCT
The DNA here is from genome assembly GCA_963573385.1 of Cacajao melanocephalus. NCBI lineage: Eukaryota > Metazoa > Chordata > Mammalia > Primates > Pitheciidae > Cacajao > Cacajao melanocephalus. Next base: position 27,752 of record CAUYLG010000707.1, read on the forward strand.
AAATAGTGCTCCCTGCTGTTTAAGATTTCAACAGGTTTGCAATTTATTCATATCTTTCCTATAACTATGTGACATATTATTAAATTGATCTAACTCTCTGAGCCTATTGATGAAATGAAAACATTTAATCCTGTCCTCAATCAAGTACAGGCCTAGGCCGCTGTAAAGACACAAAGCTCTGAATTTCCAGGAGGTAAGTGGAAGTAAGTCAGTAAACATAAATTGACTCCTCTCACTGGGCACGTTCAATCATGACAGCGAAGAGCTGTGTGCTGGCAAGAATAGGGCCCTGTAAGATGCTGGGAAATTTTCCCTAAAATGGTTCCATTGATTGCATCCTGAACTCTCCCACCCTAAAACACTCTACAGCAGATCCTCTTCTCCAACCAACGCTGATTTCAACATTATACAAAGGAAAATGCCAACAGAGTAAAATCCGGGGTGATCTTATTCAATTAATATTTCCTGGTACAAGTTAATTTACTTTTTTCTCTTAAATAAACCTAATGGCATAAAGATAATTCAAGATGATAAAATTACAATAATATTTTTAGCATCATGGCAAGGAGCCAGTGCTTCTAAATTAGAAATGCCAGATAAAAATGGAAGCTACACAGTTAAATGTGATTTTAACATAAACAATAATTTTTTTAAGTGAAAGGATGTTCTTAGTTTTGGCCCTTCTAGGTGGACTTAGAACAATTTCCAGGGGCACCTCCAATGACCAGGCTCCATGTTGGATGTACATGCACAACATACACATTTAACTGGGCATCCTAAAGTTTTACTTGTTAAATCTGGCAACTCAACTCTGAATGAACTGAATTATAATCACCTTTATGTTTGCTTGTCATACTTAATTATCCTTCAAAAAATTATATTCTGGGACACCTTTCAGACATTTTCTAGTACTTATTTATTATTTTAAAGAGATGACAAATTTGTAGATTAGAAAGTTATTAAATGTAACCACTTTTATAATTTTTCTCCTTAAGGAGTTATCATTAATATAAATTGCCATTTATACTGCTATTTATATTAATGGTCACTCCATAAGGAGAAAATTAACATGCATAAAAATAAAGCTTAATTCTTCATAGGCAAACATGAAATAAATATGGCAGTATAGGCTTCTGGGAAGCAGAGAGGGAAGTTTTAACCTCATGATTGGAACCAGCTGAACATTTTTTAAAATATTAATGCCCATGACTATTTAATACCAAGAAACTTCTAATTTCAAATCCTGGATGGATTTTCACCAATGATGTCACAACAGAGAACTAGATATTTGGGGCTTCAAATGACATGTTTAGCATGTAGGCATAGATAGAAATTTAAAGTTTCACCCATGCTGATTTTAGACAATGCCAGATTCATGCCATAAAAGTTTTAATATATAGATGATCTTCTGGTAGCTGATAAGAGATGAAACCAGAGAAATTCATTCCAAATCCCCTTTCTCAGGACAGTCTGAAAGTTTTACAAAATTTCCCTCTCATAAGGGGACCTATTTTTTTATCTGAATCATGCATTGTGTGAGAGAAGATTTGCTAAGATGTAGCAATTTGCTTCCATGAGGTTTCTCAAGCCTTGGGGATAATTTGGAGTGTGGATAATAATCTTGATGATCTTTGGCCCCTGAACTCCTCACAGAGAGATTCCAAATCTCTCTGCATTTCCTGTACAGTCCCTAGTGGATTTTGATTCAAAATCAGTAAGACCCAATTCTTGATTTCAAAAGTGTGGTAGGAACAATATGGCTGTTGTCTTGGTCATCACTATTCTCCGTCCATGACTGTTGTGCTCTGCTTCATAGCCCTTAAACTGAGGAAGCATCTCCAAGCCAGGCTCTGCGTGACTGGTTGCAGAGAGTGCATCTCTCCTAGGTGGATACTGGTAGGCAAGCTGCTGGGTTTTTTTTGTTTTGTTTTTTGAGACAGAGTCTCACTCTGTTGCCCAGGCTGGAGTGCAGTGGCATGATAGTGGCTCACTGCAACCTCTACCTCCCACAATCAAGCGATTCTTCTGCCTCAGCCTCCTGAATATCTGGGACTATTGGTGTGCACCACCACACCAAGCCAATTTTTGTATTATTAGTAGAGATGTAGTTTCACCATATTGGCCAGGCTGGTCTCGAACTCCTGACCTCCTGATCCACCCACCTTGGCCTCCCAAAGTGCTGGGATTATAGGTGTGAGCCACCCTGCCTGCCCCAAGCTGCTGTTTTATATTTTGCAACATCCCTCTAAAGGAACATAGGATGAATCCCCAATGCTGAGTTAGAAAATATTTCAATGGTTCATACTGCATCTCACTGAAAAGAATTCCGCTCCTCTGATCTTGCACCCAGTGTCCCAACTGCACTTCTGTGCGTCTCCATTCTTTTCTTCACCACAGTAAGTTTCCTACTCATCCAGGGCACTTTGTCGGTCTTTTATATATTGCCACTCATTTTAGAACCTTAGACTATATTGTAAGTTTAAATGTTTACTTCCCTGTTTTATCCAAAGTGACTAACGTAGTTACGTAAGTAATAATCTTAGTGATTTACTGTTTTGTTAATTCATCTATTTACTCAGATAATATTTTGCCTAAACAATTTCAAGCCAAACAATTTGGTTTCTGCCCTCATGAATCCTGTAGCTCAGTAAGAGAGACAGGCGCAGTAGAAATATCATTTTTAAGAAAACAGTATCTGTGTCTTCTAAGTTTTCTCTAAATTTTGTTGTCCTGAAACGTCTCACACATTAAAAGAATAACATTGATTTTATTCAGAATGAATGCCGTTCTTGCCTAGAACAAAGGGATCATTACACCTTTGGGCTTCAAATTAGACTTCTAAGTACGTTTAGAGCAGTAGTCTTGAAACCTAGTGTTACTTAAGAAATAGATTTTCTAGATCCTAAAAGTTTTCCCCTAAATATCAGAGACTAAAGCTTAGAGGATTGATAAGAGCATAAACTATAGAACATGGAATCACTGAAGTTCCAGCCCCATGGAGGAGACAAAAAAGTTCTTTCAGTGCTGTGTGAGGAACTGGAGAAAGATTGAAAGTGGGTAAAACCAGGTGAAGATGCTACCTGGGCCTCCTTTTGCATTAACATATATCATCTCCTAAGCCCTGGCTCAGAATGGGAATCGAGAAGAAGAGCTTAAGTGTGAGGAGAATGAAAGTGCATTGGACCAAACCAAGTAAACAGAATGAGATTATCTAAGTTGCTGCTTATGAAAGTGATCATCCAAATTTCCCATTCATCTTTCTTTCTGGGCATATGGCTCCCTGACATTAAGGCGTGGCCATCAGACATAACTTTGGACATGTGAGCAGAAATGCTGCTTTTCACCTCTTAGTAGAGGCACCAAAGACACAAGATTCTGCAGGCTGTTTTCGGCTAGGCAACCAAGAAGGACACAGACAGCACTGTAAGAAGATATGGAAAACTCTGGAAGCTTGAAATTCCTGAGAATGTCAAGCAGCCATATTTGGTTTTCATCTATCTTTTCTTTGTTCTATTTCTCAATTTGTGCTAAACACAAGAGGAGGAACCAAATGGTTTGGAGTGGAAATCATGAATTCATTTGTGGATATATGAGCGTGTGATGTCTGAGCCCTTGAAGAAAGTATGTTAAGTAGGCAGGTGGATATATAAATACAGAATTCATAGGAAAGATCTATAGAGATATAAGTTCATATGTAGAAAGAATGTATAAACGCTGTCTCCCACCCCTAACCACATTTCTCTCATTAGAAAAGATATTTTGAATCCAGGAAGGATTTAACTTATAATGATCCTATTTAGCTGATACTAAGTACTTAGAAAAAAACTGTAAACAAAAGACATTACTTTCAAAACAGGAAACTGCGTTTTCATTTATACATGCATAGATAGAAACCAAATGATATTTCCATTTACCTTTTTTAAACTTCATTATAATTCTATTTTAGCTGATACTGAATATAAATGGAAATGAATGAACTCCATTCCTTAATTGATTCATATCCATATACTTTGATTTAAACAGAGAAAAATAGGAGCATTTAAAAATACATAAACAAATGCTTTCCTAAAAGACCTAAACTTTAGACTACACAGTTTATTTTCTATAGAGACAGCTCCACATTATGAGAGAGTTGAGGGCAAACCAGTAAGCAAGCACCTACATACGTGTGTATACACAGAGGATATGGGGAAAGTGAGTATACAATACCACAAGACAACGTGTTCCTATTTGAAACGAAAAGAACTAAGTAGTTTCCTGTTTTTCAACTTGCTATTAAGATGAGAAAACCATTGCCTAGTGACCTTAACCTCATCATAGAAACAAAAGAGTTTAACAAAAGCAATCATGATAGTGAAGAAACATGAATGTTAAATATTCAACCAGTGGCGTTGAAACTATGGTGGGGAAGGGAATGTCAGGAAGAGAAAGAATAGGTATCTGATGCATTACAACAAATTTATGTGGAAAAGGGTGGTATTAGATGTGGTACATTTCCAGAAGATAGAAGATGGAGGGGACAAATTTTGCTTTGAAGTAAGCAAGGACTTACCTTTTTTTTCCTGATTCCTAGAGTAATATATCTTCATAGCAAAATTTTTGAAAAATATAGAAAAGTTTAAAAAATTATTTACAAGCTCTTCTCCCAAAGAAAATCACTGCTAACAATACATATGTTTATTCATTAGTTCATTCAGCAATTATTTACTAAGCACCTATTTTGTTCCAGATGGTCCTTGAGGCAGTGAGATATAGCAGTGAACAACAACAGCAACAAAAATCACTGCTCTTAGGGGGCCTACATTCAAGTGGGAAGAGATTGATAATGAACAAGCATGTCAGTCGGTGAGCAGTAAAATAAGGAAAAATAGAGCTGCGTAAAGGAGATGAATCGTGATGACATGTGGGGAGAATGATGTGGTTAAGATACTTGAGCAAAAATCTAAAAGAAGGAACCAAGCCGTAAAAACACGTGGGAGAGGCTTTCTAAATACACGCAAAATTTGGCTTAGAAACTTTGCAACTTATGTTTTTGTTCAACAATGTCTAGTGAATTTCTTTTATGCGATAAAATACATATTTAACAAATATCTTTAATATACATAGAAATCTGCTGTTATGGATTTCTGCAATTGTCACAATTCTCTACTATAGCATATTTAGGTTGGGTTCACGATCTTTCTACTATACTGAGTATCTTTTAATATGAATTTTGTATGTGTGGCTCTGATTACTTTGTTTAGTTAACATTCTTAAAGGAGACTTTCCGAGTCAAAAGGTATTCTGAAATTGCCTCGTCCCAAAATGATTGATTTACTTTTTCATTAGTAGTGTAGAAAAGAATTATTTTCAACTGCACTTGCAAACATCATCATATTTTTGGTTCGTCTGTGCTGATGGAAATTAAAACACATGTATTTAATTTGCATTTTTCTACCAATATGATTGAAAATTTTTGTGTTTTTAATGAATCAATGTATCATTTACATTTAAAGTTAAGTGCAGACTGAAAGTTTATATCCTCCCAAATTCATGTGTTGAAACCTAACCGCCAATGTGATGGTATTTGAAGTTGAGGCTTTTGGAAGGTAATTAGGTCATGAAGGTGACACCCTCATAAATGGGATTAGCACCTTTATACGAGAGATGACAGAGATGTTCTTGTCTTTCCACTGTGTGAGCATGCAGAAAGACGACACTGACCAGGAAACAGGTTCTCAGCAGACGCTGAATCTGCTGGTACCTTGGTCTTAACTTCCCAGCCTCCAGAAATGTGAAAATAAATGGCTTTTGCTTATAAACCACCCAATCTATGGTACTCTGTTATAGCAGCCCAAAGGACTAACATAGTTAAGTAAATTTAAGTAGTGTATATAATCATTATAAAGAATAAAGAGAAAATAAACTTCAAATGCCCATCACTCATCTTAAAAATGAATATTTTCTTAAATTTCAAACCTCTGTGCACTTTAGTATATCGTTCTCCCTCCAAAGAAAGTAGTATTTTCAACTTCACCATTTTGCTTTTCTTTTCTTTTTCTTGTGGGATGGAGTCTCACTCTGTTGCTCAGGCTGAAGCAAAGTGGCACAACCCCAGCTCACTGCAATCTCCGCCTCCTAGGTTCAAGTGATTCTTCTGCTTCAGCCTCCCCAGTAGCTGGGATTATAGGTGCCCACCACCACACTCAGCTAATTTTGTATTTTTAGCAGAGACAGGGTTCCACCATGTTGGCTAGGCTGATCTTAAACTCCTGACCTCAGGTGATCCACCCACCTCAGCCTCCCAAAGTGCTGGGATTACAGGAGTGAGCCACCACGCCCCGCCAAATTTATCATTTTCGTACTTTAGCATTTTACCACATACCTTTCTATGTCAAATGACATAGTACTTATTTTTGTATTTTAAAAGACTCTATCAGTAGCATTATACTGTACACATAACTTTCACTTATACCCCAAATCTCCTTTTTACTCAACATTAAGAGATTTAAGCTTGTTTTTCTATATAGTTGTATATCATTTATTTTCACTGCTAAAGTACAATGTATAATCTACAGTGTTATATACAACATTTTTCAGCCTTTCTACCATTAATTAGCATTTGAGTTGTTTCTAGTTATATTAGTCCATTTTGCGTTGCTGTACAGGAATACTTGAGGCTGGGTAATTTATAAAGAAAAGATGTTTATTTGGCTCATGGTTCCACAGACTGTACAAGAAACATGGCACCAGCATCTGCCTCTGGTAAGGGACTCAGGAAGCTTCCAATCATAGCGGAAGGTAAGGGGGGAGCAGGTGTGTCACATAGCAAGAAAGAAAGCACGACAGGAGGAGGAGGTGCCAGGCTCAGTTTAAACAACAAGCTCTCATGAACAGAGTGAAAACTCACACATTATGGCAGGGAGGGCACTAAACAATTCATGAGGGATCCACTCCCATCACCCAAACACCTCCCACTGGATCCCACCTGAAACATTAGGAGTCACATTTCAACGTGTGATTTGGAGGAGACAAACATCCAAACTATATCACTAGTTTTGTGATATTACAAAGTATTTCTGTCCACATGTATGTGCAAGAGTTTCTCTGTGGAATAGTTGTAGGAGCTTAATCCCTGTGTCATAGAATGAGTACGTTTGTAATTTAAAAAATAAGTTGTTGTTATCATTTTACATTGATTTGCATCCCCGCAAAAAGACTTAAGTATTGGTACAAAGTTGTACCAGTGATGTTTTTACCCAAAGACATAGATGTCTAGTTGTTTCGTATCCATGCCAACACTGAGTATTTTTATTTCTTCCTTTATTTTTTAAGGGCAGAGTCTCACCCTATTGTCCAAGCTAGAGCATAGCAGCTACTCACAGACATGATCATAGAGCACAAGAGCCTTGAACTTCCAGGCTTAAGTGGTTTTCTTGCTTTAGTCTCTGAAGTAGCTGGGTCTACAGGTGCATGCCACTGTGCCTTGTCTAACATAATAATATCAGATATTTTCAGATTTTCCAATTTGGCACATATGAAATAGTATCTCATTGTGAGTTTGTTTTGTATTTCTCAGATAACTAATGATGCTGGACATGTTTTGTGTTTGTTTGGCTAATTCCTATTTTCTCTGCTTTCCTTATTGTCTCCCCCCTCTGCTTCCGTTTATTTGTTAGTTGACATTATTGCATTACCAGAGTACATAACAAGAGATTACATGCCATTATTGTTATTGTTGTCTCATTTGTTGCAATAACTAAGAATCAAATGTATCTTTAAAAACTGATAAATCAAGCAATAGAAATTAAGTGTATTTAATAATACAAAGAGCAACACTAAGAATTATAGTATTAATGACTATCAATCACACTTAACATAGCAAGTTTTGTGAGAAAGTGTTTAAAATATCCAAGATGTTGACTTCTTTTTATAGAAACGTTTCCAGAGCATGGAACCAGATGGAATCATTGTCACATAATTTTAGAAAGTTAGCAAAATGTAACCAAAAAAAGTAAGTAGTCATGAATTATTCCCTAATTATGAGCAGAGACACAGAGCTACAAAATGAGATATTAGCAAATAGATTCTTTAAAAATACTACATGAGAAATAGGTAGAATTTATTCCTCATATACAAAAAAAATTAGTATTACAAATTCTGCTTACGTAATGTATTTTAACAATGGGTCAAAGGAAAAAAGCCACAAAATCAATTCAATAACATCTGAAATTCTTCTCAAGCCTAAGAGGAAAATGAAAGAGAAGAGGTTGTGGCTGCAGCTGTGTCTACTGACAAGAGGACAAAAACGGCTGCATTGAGAGCGAGCTGCATTTTCAACAGGCAGAGCAAACTGGGAGCAACGCTGTGTGTTTCTTGGAAATCAAAATAGGACTCTAAGAAAGGAAGCTTTTGAGAGGACTGGCTGGAGAGTCGAAGAAGATCCATTAGCTTCCTGACCACTGAAAACCTAAGTGCTGATGGTGGTGAGTAAGTGGCCAGCAGCAGGAAGGCATTTTCTGTATCTAGGATGGTATAGAAAAGACCCCCACTGGACAAATTTGCAGAGAACCACTAAAGAGTCCCATGGTAGAAAAGGTGAGCTCTGGACATCAGTCAAATCCAAGGGAGTCTCTAATACTGGATTTCAGTTCTGTTGGGCATGTAGGACCACGCTCTTTTCCTCTAATGGCTTCTTTCTTCTGGTCAGTCTCTGGAAGGGGTGAAAGAGTGATGAACAGCCAGCAAGGGTGAAAAGAGATGTGGAAGAGAGAACAAGGAAACAGTGAAAACAATTGCATTTCCCCCACTTTCCAAATGTAGGTTACCCAGGTTAAATGTAGGCTCTACCTGACTAGGTAAAGATTTTTCCTTTGTTGTGAGTTTGAAAAGAACTAAACACCATACTGAAGTGGAATTATTGAAATTGGATAGACCTGGGTTCAAATTTTGACTCAGTTATGTAACATCTTGTAAATTTGGACAAGTTCTTTTACTCCACTGAGCCTGTTATTATACCCATAAAATGGATGTAGGATTGTTATAAACATTAATTGAAAAATTACATAGAAAATAAGTGTCCAGCATAATTCCTGGCACATGCTAGTGCTTGAAAACTACCAATCCATTTCATCAATTTGTGTTATGCCCTGCATGGCCATGTATTTGCCCTGATACTCTTCAAAATGTACAAGTACCCACGGAAAAAAGTCTCAGTTCAACCCCAGTATTATTAATATTCCACTGAATACTAAGTATGGTCATTAATACTCTAATATGAGGAAGTCAAAACAGTCTCTGGAAAAAGTCTTTCTGGAAGCTTTTTGAAGCTTCAGGGCTTGCTACAAAGACTGGAAAATCGATCTTGAACTCAGTCTTTTAATTTCTTTTCATAATTACTGTTCTCAAATGGAGAATCTAATTAAAATTAATGCTGTCTTAGTTCACTTTCCTCAAAATAAACATTGATCAAATTCTATGTGAAGGATCTGTAACATCTCTTCTGTAATTATTTTAAAATATATTAACAGAGATCTGTGTATCGTAGAACAAAGGGGACTGTTTCTGGGAGACAGGAGTTCTGAGATGTGGCACTAGCTCTGCCATGTTCTGTGTGACCTTTGAAAGGGCATGTCTTCTGTATAAGTCTCCTTCTCTATAAAATGGGTACGTTAATACTTCACAGGAGTATTTAAGGATCACAAAGGTCGTGCATGTTAAAGGCAAAAATTACAATAAACTTATAATGAATTGTTGTGGTTGATATCTACATTCTTGAAAAAATCTGATTCATACCAGCCTCACAGAAATCAAGATCATTGGGACTTCATACAAATAGAATGCTTATTGTTACTATGGTATGAAGTGAATGTTACATGGAGTACTCAGCAGGCTAATTCATGTTGTAATAAAGGTTATTTATTTCCTTTTTAGATGACAGCCAAAAAGGGAAAAGTATGAAAGTAGTGCTCACATACTGCTGAACATTAAACATATTTATTACATATTTATACTCCAAATGATCTAAAATGATCAGAAACTGAGATATGATACTTATAATTTTGCACCTTTTCCAAACAGTTTACTTTTGCTGAAGTAAAATGTCAGTCCAGGCTTATAGTTTGTCAAATGTACCATTTTGATTTACTTAATTTTTCTCCTCAGTGATTTCTCTGTTGTTTCAACAAACTGTCAACTAAAAAATGCTTTACTGCTATAGACATTAACTTAGCTCTTGTCAAAACCTATTGGCCATGACATGAGCTTTTACACTTTTATGGAACTTCTAGATTTCAGTTTAGATGGAAATAAAAAATATTCTATTATGATGGCATAAATCTGCCTTTAATAGCCTAAGTGCTGAATTAATTGTGGCTATTGAAAAGAGTAGATACTATGCATAGGGGATAATTAACAATTAAATAGAAGCACAACTATGCCAGGCATTGTTTTTATCAGCCATAACAGGGTCATGAATTTCACATTATGAAACTTTATCCTTCTAGCAGCCTTGATTGGGCTAAACAAAATGCTCACTCTTAATTTCAGATCATGAAACTGATAACATTTATATCCAGACTGATGGCAGAGGAGGTAAAATTTTCCTGAAGGGGGAATAAAAGTCATCTGCTACCCTGATGGAAGGGCTGGCCCAGTGCATGCTCATACTTGTCATCAATAATAACTAGATGAGAAAGAAAGAAGAAATTACCTTTTTGACAGGATATAAGACATCAACAATATTTTGCTGGTTCAGAGAGCTACTACCTCAGGGGTAGTAGCTTTCAGAGGTAACATTTTTCAGGATTACCTAAAACAAAAAGGGCAAGAGAATGCAAATGAAATCCTCACGAAAAAATAAGCCCAAGTTTCTCTTAACATCTATTGATTTACCTATTTTTCCTCCTCTAAATATCCAGGCTAACTGTTTTTCATTCAACATTCAATAAATATTTATCAATCAACTAATAGTTTTTTTTTAAATTCTTCAATACATTGGTAACAGAGGTGGATAAGGCAGTCTCTACTTTTAAAGAGCACACTATACTTGGGAAAGAAAAATATGCAACCAGGCAATCAAGAAATAATAGGCTATGATAGAAAAGGCCTACTCAGTGCCATGGGAGAACAGAAGCATGTAAAATCTATATTGCTAAAGGGTTTCAATAAATATTTCAAAGAGGAACCAACATTTAGTGTGAGTCTTGAAAGTTAAATAAAAGGAGATGATATTCCAGGAAAAAAAAATGGATTGTGCAAAGCATGGAATATTAAAAAGCATGATACCTCCAGGAAATTAAGTACATTTGTTTGGATGATAGTTTTGTTAGAAGAGATTGTCAACTGCCAACTCTCAGGATATCAGCAAAACCACATGTTTGATCAAGAAAGAGAAGTTTATTTTTTACTGTAGTAAGGGAAGCCACTGACTACTTTGACAGAGTCTTAGTGACTCTTCTTTGCAAGAGAAGACTCAAATGGCATCTGTAAGGTTTTGGAGTCTAAGACATGTCTTTCAGTGAAGTGGTCTTATTGGCACTGAAGGATGTCATAATATAATAGTGTATGATTAATGGACACAGTAAAGGGAGGACATTGAAGAGTCTTTAAGAGTAAACAATCATTTGTTGAGCCCAGCTTAATAATCTATTGTTTTGAAAAGAGGCTGTTTACTTACAGAGAATACATTGATTTTTCAGATAAACGTAGGAGACTCTGAAGTAAACAACAGTTATTTGCAACTTCATCTTCCTGGGCAAGGATTTCCTGGAATGATTAAGTCAGGTTAATGCAGTGGTCGAAAAGTTAAATTGTGTTAATATGGACAGTAAGCTTTCTCAGTGTATATACGTAGTTGTCAAGAGTAGAAATTGATAAAATTTGAAAAAGAATTTGAAGCTGAATTGGGCCATTTTGAAGAATTTGAAACAGGAAAAGAAAGGGGAAGGGAATCAAGCTTGGCCCCGTGCTAAAGTGCATTACAAAAAGAGTTAATTCTTATAGCAATCCTATAAGACAGATATTAGTATACCCATATTCCAGGTGATACTGAGGCTTAGAAAGTTTATATTTTTAAAAATAATCCTTGCCCAATGTCTCTTAAGGAATAGCGGAGCCAGATTTCAAACCCAGTTCTGGATGACCCCAAATCCTCTTGCTCTTTTCTTTACATAGTGCATTTTCAGTAGACCGCAATGTAAAGTAGACCACTTCCAATAGACTATAGAGTAGACTACTTTTAGTGGACTGTAAAGTAGAGGTCCAAAATGCAAAGTTTTCTTTTAGAGATTGACTACTCAAGGTGTGGGCCCATGGACCACCTGGTTATTTATTAGACACGGAGAATCTGAAGCGTCACCCCAGAACTACTGAAACGAAATTTGCTAACAAGATCTCAGGTCAATTTTGTGCACATTAAAGTTTGAAAGGCAGTTTTAGAAGACTTTGTAGAGCTCTTGAGTTGCCATCTCCATGAGATGAGTTCTTGTTGCACAGTGGAATTTTCTTCACTAGTTTCTAGCCTTGTCTTTTCTTCCCTCATCTTCCTCATCTATGACAGGAAGACAAAAGCAATGGAGACTTTGTTAGCATAATATGCTATGGAAACTCTGCTATGGAAGTACAATTGATTTAGCAAGAGTTGCTTTTCTTATAGATGTTCCTCCCTTAAGACTTTGAAAGCTTGAATCTACTCCTAGGTGGACAGTAAAACTCCATCTAAGATGGCGCTCACCTCCAGGACAGAACTGAGACTGTGGACTGTGGATTAGGTGATGAAGCAAGGAAGAGTAGAAGGGAATAAAAGACCAAAGGGAAGGTGGGAGGAGGAAGAGATGGGGGAAAATACTGGAGACTAGACTTCAAAGAGACTACTAACTATCCACCAAGAGGCATTAGTAGGGACTCTTTGGGAAAACAAATGTTTTATATCATCTGAATCCACGTATGTTGAAATTCATAAGATCATATTATTTCCTTTTTGTAAATCACCTGTAGCTGCCTAGTAACTAAGTCTTTCATCATTTTCTTCATTTATCACTCATCAACACTTCCTTCAATGCCTACAATATGTTAGACACTGTTCTAGGCAGTAGAGATACATTCCTTAATAAGACAGATAAAGTTCATGGCTTCTTGGTTCTTATATTCCTGTGGGAAGAAAATATAAGAATTAAGATGAGAAAAATATGATTTCAGATGTCTAAATTAGAGAATTTCTCCAGGTATAATTATAAATAGATATTAAGATTAAGAAGACAAGTGGCATTTGAAATCAGCATTTTGATGAGGAAATTAGACAAATCCAGGAAGGATGCACATCTAGCAGAATGATGCATCACCATGCCCTATTTCCAGTCAATATTCAGCACTCAGATGGGCATTAAGGCTCAGATGGGAGGTGAGATGGGAGTGTTCCTTGTATTCTGTGGGCATTTTGTAATATTTCTGAATTTCTTATCTACAGCATTCTCTTTTTAGGCTCTACACACAAAACACTCTTACTCTTAATTTTCCTGCCTTCAGGTCTTGTCGCTCAACCTCTCTTGTAAATTTTTTTCTGGGTGTTAAAAGTCACAAAAAATATTTGCTCAGCTATCACCTAAGAAAGCCTCCCGGATACATGACTTGCAGCCCCTGGGGTATTTCCTGTGTGACACATCTCTGTTTTAGAAGCTTCCATAGGACAACCTGCAGAGTGGCCTAGTTGTTCATCTGTGGCTGGGTGATGTGGCTTAGTGATGTGGCAGAGGTTCTAACCCACTACCCTTAAGGCAAAGATTTTTCACTGTGTTTACTTTAGGTGTGTGAATAATGATAACTGTGGTCTGTACAGTGTGTGACAGTTTATAAGGGCTCTAGGTGCGTGAATAATGATAACTGTTCTTTGTATAGTGTGTGACATTTTTGAGGTGAAATTCTAGCAGGCTGCAGAAATTTGAATAAGTAATCAGGAGCTGAATGTTAATCCCCAAGACAATGGGGAAAATGTCTCCAGGGCTTGCCGGAGGTCTTCCTGGCAGCACTTCCCATCACAGGCCTGGAGATCCATGAGGAAAAAATGGTTTTGTGGGCTGGGTCCAGGGTCCATGTGGTGTGTGCAGACTAGTGATTTGGTGCCCTGCATTCCAGCCACTGCAGCTGTGACTAAAAGGGACCAATGTACAGCTCGGGCCATGACTTCATAGGGTGCAAGCCCCATGCCTTGGCAGCTTCTATGTGGTGTTGAGCCTGCAGATGCACAGAAGTCACAAGAATTGAGGTTTGGGAACCTCTGCCTAGATTTCAGAGGATGTATAGAAACAGCTGGAAGTCCAGGCAGAAGTTTGCTGCAGGGGCAGAGTGCTCATAGAGAACATCTGCTTGGGCAGTGCAGAAGGGAAATGTGGGTTTGGAGCCCCCACACAGAGTCCCTGCTAGGGCACTGCCTGGTGGAGCTGTGAGAAGAGGGCCACCTTCTTCTAGACCCCAGAATGGCAGATCCACTGACAGCTTGCACCATACGCATGGAAAAATTTCAGACACTCAATGCCAACCCATGAAGGCAGCCAGTAGGGAGGCTGTACCCTGCAAAGACAAGAGAGGCTGAGCTGCTCAAGACCATGGAGACCTACTTCTTGCATCAGCATGACCTGAATGTAAGACTTAGAGTCAAAGGAGAGCATTTTAGAGCTTTAAAATTTGATTGCCCTGCTGGATTTTTGACTCGGATGGCACCTGTAGGCCCTTTGTTTTGGCCAATTTCTTACATTTGGAACTGCTATATTTACCCAATTCCTGTACCCTCATTGTGTCTAGGAAGTAACTAACTTGCTTTTGATCTCATAGTCTCATAGTTTGAAGGGACTTGCCTTGTCTCAGATGAGACTTTGGACTGTGGACTTTTGAAATGAGTTAACACTTTCAGGAACTGTTGAGAAGGCATGATTGGTTTTGAAATATGAGGACATGAGATTTGGGAGGGGCAAGGGTGGAATGATATGGTTTGACTGTGTCCCTACCCAAATCTCATTTTGAATTGTAACTCACACAATTGTTACATGTTTTGGAAGGAATTGGTGGGAGGTGATTGAATTATAGGGGCAGGTCTTTTCTGTGCTGTTCTTGTGATAGTAAATGAGTCTCATGAGATCTGACGGTTTTAAAAATGGGAGTTTCCCTGCACAAGCTCTCTGCCTGCTGCCATTTGTGTAAGGTATGACTTGCTCCTCTTTGCCTTCCATCAGGATTGTGAGGCCTTCCTAGCCATGTGGAACTGCAAGTTCATTAAACCTCTTTCTTATGTAAATTTCCCAGTCTCAGGTATGTTTTTATTAGCAGCATGAAAAGGAAATAATACACATATGTATAGGTATATATATATATATGTGACTATCAATCTGTCAGTCTGAGAAGTAAATAGAAGAAGAACATGAGTTTAACAGTGGATAATGTTCTATATTTGTTTTATTAAGTAAAGACAAAGATTAATAGAGATAGATTCTTAAACTGCAGTATATTGTGATGAAAAGGGACTGGTTTTTAAGTCAGAAATGCCTCCATTTTAATACTGGGTTATTGTCTATTATTTACTTTTTTTATTTGGCCAAAATGTTCTCATTTGTAAAATTGGGTGATTATTCCAGTTTTGTGGAGTTGATGTAAGTTTAAAATAATTTACATAAGGCACAAGTAGAATACTTCATATTATTAATACCCAATAAACTTTGATCTCCTGGAAAGAAAGAAATGTTTAGATTAAAGTTTTTATATATTATCTGATGAGGCTACTGGAAGAAGTAAAATGCATATAATGAAATTAGTGACTGTAAAGTATATAAAACTTGAGTGTGGAAAAGAAATTTAATTTGGCAGAGAAATATGTAGTAGTCATTTCTTGAATACTTGTCAGTTCTGAGAAATTTCAAATGTCTGTCACCACGTGTCACAAGTTGTAGGTGCTCGGTGTTTTCCTTCTTCAAGGTAAAACTGAATATTCGGTCTCATACAAATGTGTCATATGTTCATTGTATCTATTAGAATCAGTGCCTTGCTCGTAAAAGATGCTGTCGCAGGATCCTTCAGGTGTCATTTCTCCAGCTGGAAACCTCTGTGGCAAGCAGCACCTCTGCTTGAGTTTTGCTTGTGTCTGCTGGGCTTGTTTTGCACGCTTGGCCTGGCAGACTGTGCTTGGCTTACACCACAGACAGCATCCTGAGATGCTGCATTTCTATACCTGTCAAGGGCAAGCCAGGTGTGGTGCAGCAAAGGGTGTATAAGTGAGTGAGCGTGGGGTCTGGCCACTGTGGACAGCCAGGCATGCTGGCTGCTGAAGTGGGGCGGACAGCTCCAGGCACTGGCATGGGCACCAGCTTTGTATGAGGCTGCAACTGAGGCAGACATACTGTAAGTGGTTTCTGCTGAGGGCACCAGTGACTGGTGAGGGGAAGGCAGTGATGACCAAAAGCTCAGAGACACCAGGAACTACAGAGCCCCCAAAAGGGTGTTACAGCATGTCACAGCCCTGGCTCAGGAAGCCCTAAGGTTTGGGCTCTCAGAAGGGCCACAGCTCACCTCATCACTCACAGTGTGGCAAATGGAAGGACATGTTTCAGGGGGGCATGATTCAGCCTGTTTATGTTACCACTGTTTCAGTCCCACTGTCCCTCTCTGGCTCATGGCTCCTGGGCTGGTCCGGCCCTGCTGCTGTTTCCCATTGCATGGGGTGGCCGCCTGGCTCTGGTGGAGGGCAGAAGGACTATAGTGTTACAGCAGCTCTGGCTGGGACAATCCTAAGGTCTGGGACCCCAGAAGGGTCACTACTCTTCACTCCCACAGTTTGGGAGCATGTTTTCACTTGCAGCTCAGCAAGCCAGCCAGGAATATGTTACAGCTCCTTTCACTTCTGCTGTTCGGTGGGTCCTGAGTTCTTGTCCAGCATCCTGAAAGAATGAGGTTACCTAGGAAACTGGAGGGTGAACAAGGTAGAGAGGAGCCTTATTGAGTGACAGAACAGCTTTCAGTGGAGAGGAGACCCAAAGTGGGTCTCCTATCCACAGGCAGGTAGTCCCAATGAGTGTAGAGGAACCTGAAGTGGTTAACTCCTATCTGCAGGCAGGTAGTCCCAATGAGTGTGTGAGTCTGGCTGAGTGTGGGGTTTTTATGGGCTCAGAATGTAGGACTTGCATGCTGACTAGTCCTTGGGTGGAAGGGCATGCTGATTGATCCATGAGTGCCCATGGGCGGGCCTGGAAAAAGCACCATCCAATTGGGCAAAAGGCATTAAGGAAATTCTTACTCAGGGTCTCCTATTTTACCTGAACTGGCACCTCAGCCCCCAGGCTTTAGGCCATCCCTGGCTTGAAGTTCGGGTTTCACTGGGGACCCACCCCTTTCTGCCTAGGAACCTGTCTGCTTTTTGCCACCATCAACATACCATCCATGGTACCCAAGCTGTCTGCATTGTGGAGCACCTGCAGGCGTGCCCTGAGCTGCCCTCAGTCCCCCAGCCTCCCTCCCATGCTCATTGGCACTTAAAATTAAGCCTCAGAGGTTATTTTTGGAGAGGGCTGAGGAAGCAGGGGGCTGGTGTGTCAGCACCACCCTGAGTGTGTGTGCACCTAGCCGGGTCACAACAGTGGCCAGGTTCGGCTATCAAGACACATCCATAAGTGGGTGCTGGCAGTGGAGAGAGGCCAGGGAGCAGGAGAAGCACTTCTGAGCCTGCAAGGGGAGGGAGCTTCCCAGGTCCCTGAGAGCACACGGATGCCCAGGACCAGAGCCACAGCTGAGCGACTGCAACTGCACTCAGGAGTCTGGGCTTCCACCCTGCCAACTCTGTAGGGTGCGGGGCTCCCACTGGGATTACCTGTGCCCAGCCCCACCAGCTCTGTGGAGCACATAGCCCTGAGTGTAACTCCCCCACTACAGCTGGTATCCTCACAGTGGCTGCTCCAGACAGGCCACTGCCACCATCAATGCTTTATACATTTTTCTGGAAGAAAGAATTAATTCTGCCAGGTGTGATGCCTCATGCCTGTAATCCCAGCACTTTGGGAGGCTGAGGCAGGCAGATCATGAGGTCAGGAGTTCAAGACAAGCCTGACCAACATACTGAAACTGTGTGTCTACTAAAAATACAAAAATTAGCTGGACGTGGTGGTGCATGCCTATAGTCCCAGCTACTCAGGAAACCGAGGCGGGAGAATTGCTTGAACCTGGGAGGCGGAGGTTGCAGTGAGCCGAGGTCATGCCACTTCACTCCAGCCTGGGAGACAAAGCAAGACTCTGTCTCAAAAAAAAAGAAAGGGACTATGTTTTTTTTCTTCTTATTCCATGGTCCTCTGATCAGTTTCCTACAGCAGCGTTCTCCCACCAATGTGCTGCTGTAGCCTAGAGAGCCACAAGTGATGTGCAAGTTTTCAGAGATGCTGACTCCCTGCACTATGGCTGCCACTCAGGGACTCTTAGCCTCTAAGGAAGCTCACACAGCTACTGCAACCTCTTTATGTTTATTCCAGTATTACGGTGTTCTCTCACAGAAGAAATTGGGAAACATGGGCTCATCCTATCCTTTCTCCTAACTAAATCCTAACTTGATATACATGCTTCTCTCCTATAAAGAAACCCTTTGAAATGAGACCTGAATCATCTGTATATTATTGCTACTTCCTTCACCCTAGACAGTTGCAATGAACTTTTGGTTGAGTCTGGGTGACATTCGCAGCAATTACTTATATTATAAACTTGGCCTCATCGCTAACTAAACGTGTTTTACTTTCATTAGTTTTTCAAATGTGCCATGATGCAATTTCTGCTGAAAGCCACGAATTGATTTCCTTTTGTGGGGGTCTCCACTTTCAAACAGTTTTAATAGATTTTGGTTGAGCACCTGCTTTATGGGAGACTTGGAACTCAGTGATGCAAGGGATTCAGAATGACTGAGGACAGTGCTCAAAATTCAATAAGCAAGCATGGATAGGTACTAAACTGATTATACATAGTGTATTGCTAAGTTATTCCTTATTCAATTTGTCTCCAGTTCTTAAAGAGAAAGCCACAGTTTGCTATTGACTTTAGAGACTTCTCAACCTCATGCTATTTTCCTCTTTTAACAAAGGGTATATAGAAACTTAAGTTTTTGTTTTTGTTTTCTTTTAGTAGGCAACAGGTTCCAACTAGAATTAAATAACTTTATTTGATATAGAAAATTCAAGTACATGGATATGGCAAATAATATAGAAATATCTTAAACATACAACAGCAGTATAACAGAAAGGAAGCTAAGTTTTTAATCTGAAGACTAATATTTGGAAACCATCTTGTTGATTACTCAAATAAGTTAATTAACCTCCCAATGCCTCATTACTTTTTCTCATTCTCAGAACAGCCATAAGAGGTAGCTATCTGAAAGAGCATTTTTTGGGGATTAAATAAAATAATGTCTATGAAAGGACTTTTTAAACTGAAAATAGTTATAAATATGTTAGCTTATCACTTATTGATACATCATAACTGACATTTTATATTATGATTTACATCACAGTAGTTCTAAGAGAGTCCTACAAATTGCAAGACGCATGATATGAGTATGTTAAATTTTGAGGACTTGTGTATAGCAGCAATAATGATTTTATAAGATTTAATACAATCTTATAAATATTGATAACATTGGTATTGGGTTTATTCTCAAGCTTGATTATATGCCTAACTAATGGCAGAGTTAGCTGAATATTACTCACAGAGACTGTTTGGAACGAGCTTCGCAAGTTATTAAGGTCACTGGGAACTGCAGGCAATTAAAGATCTCCTTGGGCCAAGGATGAAAGAAAACCTAATGGGATGGAAGAAAGCAGGTGAATACTCTGAGGAGAGGTAATCAGAGAACCTTGTTCTACAGCCATCTGGCCTACTTGGAGTTCCACCAATGTAACCATGGAAACTATAAGGAATATGCCCAGAAGCAGGAATGTACAAGTGCCCGGAGACTCTGTGGGCCTGTCATAGTGCGGGAGAGCAGGCTATGTGCGCTGAAGTGGTCTGCTAAACGACACAGTAGCAAAAAGGGGGAGATGTGGACTCTCCCGGAACTGTAGAAGAGAAAGCCAACTGGGCACCACAGACTTGTTTACACACCAGATGCCTGATGGATCCTTTGAAGGTGGTTACCTCAGTGTCCAGTAAATACTCCTTTACCAGAAGGAATATACATTTGAATCTCACAACCACTCTTTTAAGTGGCTTTTGACACCAGTTGGATCTCGCTCTAAGTGGACAAAAATCATAAGAAAGAAATATCATTATTTCTAAAGTCTGCAAAAGATATAATGACAAAGGTCCTGGACCTTCCCGCTATTTGTATAAAAGTTTTGGAACTCACAAATTCAAACCTTATGTTACTAAACAGTCTTGAAGAAAGAGCAATGGCTCAGGAACGAATCACAGCCATTAACCATGAGTCAGTGTCTTCTTAAGCACAATTAACTATAAATTTGATTTGAGTTGAATGATTTTAGCCATGAATGTTCTTGTACTATCAATCAAATCAGCTGCATTCGGACATTCCTCATGGCATCAAGTTTATTAGCTAAGCTAGTGGTTCTCAAAGTGTGAGCCAGAGACTCTCATATGTCCCCAAGATCCTTTCAGGGATTCTGTAAGGTCAAAACTATCTTAATAATCATTCTAAAATATTATTTTTTCTTTCCTTCTTATTCTTTCATGAGTGAAGAATGATTGTTTTCCAGGATCTACAGGACATGTAATATTGTGACAAATTGAATGCAGAAGCAGATGTAAAAAATCCAGTTATCTTTTATTAAGCCATGAAAGAGATCTGCAAAAATGTTCAACAGTGCCATGCTCCTCACTAATTTTTTTGTTTCGAAAAAGATATTTTTTAATTAAAGATACTTATGTTACCATTAATTTATACCAACATGTAATAAGTTCCAAATTTAAAAAATCAGTTTTAATTTTTAATATGGAGCCTAGCAATATGTAAGTAACACACGTGGCTACTTTTGGGTCTTCAATACTTTTGATGAGCACATGGGGTCCTGAGACCAAAATGATAGAGATCCTTGGGGATAGGTTATTATTACGTTTCCAGTACCTGCAGGACTAATTTTGTCTCTGGTTTGAATTTTCTGGTATTGGCTTGAGAAAAGGTAATTTATTACAAATCTATTAGCAATTTCAAATAGGTAGCAGCTCGATTAACATTTGTGAATATGAGTGTAAACTACAGGACACCTGGAAAAAAACTCATTTTATACCAGCTGCTTATTTGCTCTGCCTACCCTGAGCCTCAGAACGGTCACTGCAGCTATCCTTTGGGAATTACCTGTTAGATATCAAACTAGAGTAACACTGGAGGAGATTTTTAGATATGTGACTTTAAAATAACCAACGGTTGGATGTGAAATGGCTGTATCTGTAGTATGGTATGAAAACTGGAGACAGGTGATGTGGTTTAGCTGTGTCTCCACCCAAAATCTCATCTTGAATTATTATCCCCATAAACCCCACGTGTAAACAGCAGAAACAGGTGGAGGCAATTGGATCATGGGGGTGGTTCCCCCATTCTGTTCTTGTGATAGTGAGTCTCATGAGATCTAGTGATTTTATAAGCATCTGATATTTTCCCTGCTTGCACTCATTCTCTCTTCTGCTGCCCTGTGAAGAGGTGCCTTCTGCCATGATTGTAAGTTTCCTGAGGCCTCCCCAGCCATAAGGAACCATGAGTCAATTAAACCACTTTTCTTTGTAAGTTACCCTGTCTTGCGTACTTCTTCATAGCAGTGCGGGAATTGACTAATGCAGCAGGTTTCTATACAATGAGGCTAGGCCAAATTACACATATCACAGATACAAGGATTGATTATACAGCAGAGCTCTGACAGTGACTTAAATCCTTCCTTGCTAGAAACTAGTGAAGTACCTAGGTAGGAGTCTCGTGCAGTGGTAAGGAGTTCAGGCCCTAGAGTCAGGCAGAGCTGGGTTTGAATACTGTGTCCAGTACTAGTTAACAGAGTGATCTTGGAAAATTTAATGAACAAATCTGTTGGTTGAGAAATAATAATAATAGTTTCACTTCATGGAATGGTTTGAGAATTTAAAGAGGCAACGTACAATGTGCTTCATGTATATTATTTCACGTGCAGCAACTTTGAGACATCAGTGCATTATGTTTCCATTTTACAGAAAGGGAAACTGGCATTTAGAACAGTCAAATAATTTTCCAAAGGTCCTGCTATTATGTGGCAAAACAGAGGTTTGCTTTTGACAACCCTAACTATAAAATACCGTATTATTGTGTTTTCTCAACAACAAAAATTAGAAAGTAGCAAGTTTGTCCTTCCCTTTTCCACAAACACCTAGCAGCATGTAAAATACATGAAAGGTAGAGTTTCCTATAAAGAAGGCAAGAAAATGGCAGTGAGTTGAGCATACAGGAGAAGGGAAAGGGGCTTCTATTATTTCCGCTAAGTATGAGAAATGGCAACTTGTCTTTTATAAAGGTTTTGTAGACTACCTCTTTTTATATACACATAACTCATATATATTCCACAAGTTTCCCTTAATATGCTCTGGAATAGAGTTGAGCCTTTGTGACAGATGTATATATCAGTTTATATAACTAAATGATAAATGATGTTAAGAAAGATGGGGAAATGATTTTGCCCTGAAAACTCACTGAAGCATTCTAGATGAAAGAACTTGAAGTAGTGAAGGCTCAGTCTTCATTTACTGCCAGGTCAACATGCTGGGGACTAAACACCCTTTAGCTGAGATGCTCTGTGCCCTTGCTATTGTAATGGAGATGCAGAGTAGTTATGAACATTTCCCAGATCTTACTTCTAAAGAAACAATTCTGCTTAGAGCAATGTTGTTCCATTTATATACCAGAAACATTTAAACAACAACAATGTAACTTGATGCTTTTGGGGAAAAAAAGTTTATTATAAATTATTATAGTTTATTGCAGTGAACTAGTTACTATACAGTTAATAATTTATGCATCGATTTACATTATGCGGATGTATGCAGCCAGGAATTGTCTCCATGTCTGGATTGACCTACAGTCACAAATAACAAATAGCGATTACAAATTGTAACCTATAATTACAAGTAAGTGTTTATATTAATCTCTTTGGTTACGTATCACTTTTCTCTTAACTAGGTAACAGATAATCATCTGGTAACTAGAAAAGAAGATAATCACCTGATATTTCCTAGAGTGACTTACCCCTCCCATCCCTCCACCTC
This sequence comes from Cacajao melanocephalus, assembly GCA_963573385.1. Lineage (NCBI taxonomy): Eukaryota > Metazoa > Chordata > Mammalia > Primates > Pitheciidae > Cacajao > Cacajao melanocephalus. The sequence continues at coordinate 50,978 of CAUYLG010000707.1, forward strand.
AATCCCACCTTGAACCCCTACCCTTGCATTTCAGTTGTAAATGTGGCTGCTGCGTGAATTAGTAGACTGGGTCATGCTTCAGTCTTGAAGGAAGAGCAATGGCCCAGGGATGAATCACAGCCATTAACCATTAGTCAATGTCTCCTTAAGCACAGTAAACTATAAACTCGATTTTATTTTTCCACTGGGATGGAGATAAACAAATCACATCTGTCCATGTAAAAGTTGGTAGTTTTATGTTCACCTGCACGGATTGATAGGTGGAGCTATCATGTGCCTCTTTCTCATTGAGGGTTATTTCTGCTATTTGGGTTGAATGGAAATTATTCATGAATCAGAGGAAGCTGGTTGCAATAGGCTCCAATGGCAGTTTTCTGTTTTGTGTTCTGAGGACCGCACAGTTCAAGACTGTGTGAATGATAGGCTGATACTCTGCTTTTCTATAATACCTTTTGCCAAAGAGTAGAAAATAATCCTGCATCTCTCTTTGACTTCAATTTTAGAAGCCAGAGAAATGACACATCATGATTTTTCTAAGATTAGGTCCAAAATTACGACTTCACACTTGCTAGTTCATACACACATACTCCCCACAAGCGAAAAAATAACTGTCAAGATATTTTCTTTATGAGTAGGTCAAATATTCTTCAAAGTCAAAACAACAACAAAGAAAGGTCCAATATGTTATAAGTAGAATTCATCCATAAGAAGCCTTTTGATGCACAAGCCATTTGACACAACACACAATACATACCTAGTCCTATAAGATTTATTTGCATAATCATCTACAACTGTATACCAAATGCCACATAAAAATTAGAGCTTCAGCACTCTCCTTTTCCCAGAACTTCAGCTTGTCCTGACTTATGCCTGTAACGTTCATCGTCTTAGTCTTGATACTCCCAGAGCTTTTCATCCTCCTACTGGCATCCTCACATCACTTTTCAGAATTGACCATCCACATCAACTTCCCAGGTTCATGGGAATGTGCCCTCTTGAACACAGCTTTGATTTTGATTCTACCTTTAGCAATGCTTTCCTTGTCATCTTGGTTAAAAAAGTCTTCCAGTTCAATAGACTCCCAGCAGTCTCTCTTTTAAGACCAGCTTCAAGAAGGGTAATCTTTTTCTATTTGATTCTACCTCTGAAACTGGCAAAACTTACCAAAAGGAAGAGAGGAAAGAAAGAACAGAAGGGAAGTAAAGATCAAATACAAATATATCAAATAAGTGTTTTCTTAGCTAAAATTTCTTGGGAGTTACCAAGGATCAAAAGAAAGAAAGAGAAAGAGAGAGAAAAGAAGGAGCAGGAGGAGAGAAAGAAGAGGAAGAAGGAGGGGAGCAGGAGGTGGAGGAGAGAGGGAGAAGGAGGGAGGGAGGGAAAAGCGGGGGTGGGAAGAAGGGACAGGGAGAAAGAGAAGTAAAACATCAAGGGCTTAATTTCAAAAATTCAGAGATATCAGGGTAAACGCCATCTGGTTTTGTTAATGAAATTCCAACTCTACCATCACCACTAGTATTTAATTCTAACCCACATTATGTCAGGTAGTTTCCTGGCATGTGTGGAAATGTGGGGTCAGCTGGGAAAGTTTCTCTGGTCCTCTCACTTCCCACAGGATCTATGGAGATCACAGTAATAACGCCAGGCTTTCCTCTGAGCTTCAGTGTTCTGCTGAGCCGTGGTTCTTTTTACCTTAAACAAAGAGAACTCTTTCCAAGTATTCACAGTAAGTGGCTGTTAGGGACCACACTCTCAAGCATCATGCTTTATTACTGTTTGTTAATAGAAGATAATTTAGAAAAGTATAGCCCTGTATTCAAATTCTAGGCCTGATCCTTACTCTGTGATATGAGGCACATTTCTTTATCTGTAAAAATAATAATAATAATAATAATACTTTCAAATCTGTTATGAGGTTAAAATAAGAAAAGTATGGGTGAATGTGCCCATCAGAGTGTTTGGTACTTCTCATGTCCTAAATATGTACAGCATACTGTTTCTCTTAGTAACCAGAGGACAGAGATGCCAAGTTTACTATCATTACACTATTGATGCCCTTAGTATTCAGCTTTTATTAAACCAGTGAATTATCTTTCTATAGAAACAGAATAATCACTTCATTTTGGAGGGGGCTGGATACTTTCAAAGGTGACAGGATCCAGAACTGAAGTGTATCACAGTTTCCATTCAAACATTATAAAGGGATCCACTTAGGTCAAAATGCTTGCACCTTTCATCGGCAGATGTCTTTCTTTCCTTACTCTTTGGTTAAATCAGAGAAGTATCATTTTTATCTGCTCCATGACCAGGATAGAAAGTTTAGCAATCCCATTGGAATTACTCCGGGATGTGTTTCCTGCACTTCAAGCTCATTCTTTATGGGTTTAACTGATCTGAGTTCAAGAGCTTAATATAAAAATATAACTTTTTAAATGCTAAGTAACCTAACGAAATTTCTTTTTTCTGAATATATGATTAATCTGATTGTAATGTTGCCTCCCTGGAATCAGACTGAGGGTGAACTAGATTGCACAAAGGGAAGAAACATAAGTAAACCTTCATATGTCTCTGTCTTCCCTTTGGGAAACTGCCAATAAATGAGGTAAATAAGTCAGAGTCTTAACAATACAGCTCACATTTCCATCTGTAATAACTAAACTTTTCATTTCTGACAATCTCTTATTCAATAAGATTTGTCAGAAAAAGAAAGCTATTTGTGCAAGATGCCTTATTTTATTCTTGCAAGTCATGAACTATAAATAGAACGATGACAGCAAATGTTTCCGGAATTAGGTATTCATATGTGTTTGGATTAAAGAAATAATTTACTTCAAAGGACTAGTCATCTGCTTTCATTTATCATCTTTAAATTTCATTCCTACATTTCACAATCCATGCTGTCAGCATTTGTTACGTCTGCTTAAAATGTCTCCATATCCTTAACATCTTTTTTTTCTTACCATCGTGATTCTTGCATAGAATATTACATATGACTTGCCTGTACCGTCTCCATCCTACCATCTATCCTATACAACAATTCCACAGTCCTATTCCTCAAGTACAAGTTTGGCAAGCCTCTACACTATAACCACACTTTTTAAAAAAGGCTTTCAATTTACAGCATTTCTGCCTCAATTCCCCATTATACAAGCTCTCCAGGTCAACTTAACCGGTCTTCTATGCCATCATTCATCAGCATGTGTTATGATTCATGCCACTGTCAGTCCTCAGACTTGGAATACTTTTTCTCCTCATTCTCTTCTTTTCTAATGAAAGCTTTTGAGGATTGGAAGAAAGTTCATTTTGGTGTTTTTCCTCAGTTGTCCTTTGGGATTAATAACCCTGAGAAATGATGAATGACATCCAGTAAAGCAGTCAAGGATACTGCATAGAGGAGGGCAGTACTGGTCATAGCTTCCATGTCTGAGACTGGTTAGTCTATTGTTTGAGTATATAACATCCAACATAGTGATTCTGGTCAGGGCAAACCTGACAGCTTAAAACAAATCAACTGTGTCAAGAAAGGGTAAGTTACTTCACCAGATAAAAAAGAGCACACATGGATCAGTGCCTTCTATTTACTTGGCTGCCTGTGCCTTAAGGTGAAGGTCATTGTATTACGTGTGTTTTCCATTGGTGTGTATAGTAACTTTCCACTCAATAAATACTGTTCTTCAATCTGATGCACAAGCGCTGTCTAGTGTTTCTCTTGCTAAGAAACAATATACCACAATTTTCTTCATAGTTCATAAACTTCTGATATCCATTCTTACACTTCACTTCGTGAATCAGTCTCCTCATTCCTTAATCTATCGAGCTACTAAATGAGACAAGTTTAAAAATGAAATTGTTTTGAAGAGCAGTCTTTACAGCTAGCTGCCCCGGACATTAATTCATAAATTAATATAACAATAATGAAGTTAAGTGATCAGCCTAAGTCTGTCCACAGACTAAGCTGTGGGTACACTTATCTCTGCTGCTTTTTTTTTTTTTTCAAAGAGAACTTGGGTATCTTATTGTGGGAGGGAAGCCAGGTATCGTAGCTAAATGACTCTATGTCCTGTGGTGAAATCACAGGAGTTATCTTGTTGCTGAGCACATATTTTATGGTTATTAACTTTAGCTCCCCTAAAGAGCTGATGCCCGGGTAAACATACGCTGTGGAGGAATATATGTGGTCATCTTTCCCCCATCAGCGGATTTCCTCTAAGAAGATGTTTCCTGCTTGGAATTTAATGGCCAGCTATGTTGCGGTTCAAAAAGATATTATTTCTTCTCTTTCAACATCTCTCATTCATTCATCATTCAATACTATTGTGACTCTGTGAGACAGATGCTGTGCTATACTCCAGAAATATAGCATTAGACAGACGGACACGATCTTCTGTCAAAGGCCATACATTCTTACTTCATACACTATTTATTCACAATAAATAGTGACACACACAATTATAGGAAAGTAAAGGGAATAATAGGATCACCTAGGAGGAAACCTTCATCTGAATCTAGGGGAAGGTAGGACATCAAAGACGGCTTCCTGGAAGAAGTAACACCTTGGTTAAGTACCTAAAATGCAATGGTTTTAGTGAATTGAGAATCTGAGGGTGTGGGCATACGGAGAAAGAGAAGGGCAAAGGTTCAGGGCCAAGAAAGAGCATGTCATTCAAGGAATGAAAAGTTTTCACTGTGAGTAGAATGGATTGGAAGAATGTGGGCAAAGATTGCAACAGGCCACACATAATGAAGAATTTTGAGACCATTTTAAGGAGTATGAACCTTATCCTGAGGACAAGAATGAGGTATTAAAGGGCTTTAAACTTGGTCTGACATGATCAGATTTGCATTTTAGAAAGATTTTGGTCTTTATTCTGTTTTCTTTCTTAACATATGCAAGATATGTGTTATGGAATATATCAAGATAGACTACATTTTTAAATCTAATTATACTGTGGAAAAATTTGAAAACAGCTCAGTAAGCTCTAATGAAAGATACATAAATAACAAATCATGAATTGGGCACATGGCATCCAAGGCACAGCAAATATGACAGTGGCCTTCTGATAACTTTGTTCACAAAACACTGCTGATTTATTTCCCTTCATGGAGACATCACGTGCATCTTATCTATGAGATCTATTGTTGGGTGAAGCAAGGAAAGGAGTCACTCTACATCACCCTGATGAATTGCATCTTTAGGTTGCAAGTGACAGAAATCAAATTCAATTTAGCTTAGGCATAAAAGGGTATTTATCATTCTATCTGTTGGAATGGCTGGAGTGATTGGAAGCAGATTCAATTTCTCTCTCTGCTTGTTGGCTTTATTTTCTCAAGCATTGTTATCCTCGGGGAAGTAGGGACAACTTCTGGCTTCTCTGGTATGTTAGATTAAATTAGGCAGAAGCAGACCTTGGAAGGGATTTATTAAGAAGTGTTTCTGGGAAGATCTGGTAAGGGAGCAGAGATGGGGCCAGAGAAGGAAAAGCACATGCACTAAGGTGCACAGGTGTGAAATCAAGAGAAGTCCCTTGGCTCAATCCCCCAGGAGGGCTCTGAAATGATTTCCCCTCAGCCTTGTCCCGATAACCAAATACTAGCCATTAGTTAAGAGCTGCTTCCAGGGAATCATAAATGTCTAAGATCTTTCAGCTAGATATGTGCACATGCAAAGTGCACATTGATATACATTATCAATATGTACATTAGATCCTCAGAGCTTACTGTATTTATAACTGGAAATTTGTAGCCTCTGACCAAAAACTCATTTTTCCTTCCCCCTAAATCCGTGTCAATCACTGTTCTACTCTCTGCTTCTATGAGTTTGAGTTTTAAATTCCACATTTAAGTGAGATTATACAGTTTTGTTTTTCTGTGTCTGGTTTATTTTGCCCAGTCTTTCTTTTGGCCCCTACCCTTATCCTTCATCCCAACCTTTAATTTCCTGTGCCCGTATAGTCTCTTACTGCTTGTTTAGGTGACACTGGAGGAAGAAGACTTGTTGGAAAGTTATTGTAATAGTCCGGGAAAAGAGAGGACCTGAACTCATGAACAATAGGGGACATAATAATGGCAAAACAACAGTAATAGCTATTACTTTGGCCTCTCTACTATATGGCACTTTACTACATCGCTTCTTCTTCCCTTAGTAGTTCTGCATTGTAGGGGTCATTTTTTCACATTTCAAAGGTGAGACTCAAGGAGGTTTTGTATTTTTCTAAGGCTCTTATAGTTAGTAAGTGGCAAGATTAAAATTAATATTGATTTCTAAAATTTTTCCTTCTTTCCACTCCTATGTTTCCTTACAATACAGATTCCTTGGGCCAATACTTAATCCTATACTTAAATCAGGATCTTCAGAGAAAGGTCCTGAAAATGTATATTTTTAACAAATATTTTATGTGATTCTTTTGATCAGGTCGATTTGGGAAAATTAGCCTCAAATTAATATTGAAACTCCGTAGCCTAGGCCCGCACAACCTGGCCCCTGCCCATGTCTCCAGAGCCTCACCTTCCCGTCCTCGACACCAGTGGAGTGTTCCAGCAATTTCAGTCCTCTGCCTGTTTCCTGGAAACACTATACATTTCAATGCCTCCATCTGTTGGATGTGCTGGACCCTCTTTGGTAAATGCTTTCTTTCAACTCCGCCTTTCAGGTCCTGCTCCATCACAGTAGTCCCCATGAAGCCTTCTGGCCAATGCTGGGCTTCTTTCCCTACTGTTCTAGCAGAGTTGCTCACTCCCTCCTCTCTGCTTCCCCTGTATCCATACCCACATCAACTAATATACTTGCACAGTGTATCACAATGTATTCATTTAAATATTCGCTTCTCCCAATAGGTTGCATGAGAGTCTTAGACTCCAAAGAGCCTACTCTATGGTTAGTGCAGTTTTTAAGAAATGCAACAGGCTTTTGCCTTCCCTCCTGCTGTTGGTGAGGCTAGTCTGCTGCTGTCATTTTGTTTCTGTTTATATTTATCTCTGCATTTATGTGTATATCTTTTCATATTATTTCCAAGCATGTAGGCAGGAAACAGAAACTTGAATAAAAAGTGGTAAAAGTGGAAAAGGATATAAATAGGTATTTAGAAAGAAAATAAATATCCTTGTTTTTCATGAGTGATGGTTTCAGTTTTCTCTGTGAAATAGGTGAGGTTAACTGCTGAGATACAATAGAAGGAGACTGAGAGAAGGGATAAAGAGTGGTAAAGAACTGACATAGATGTTTAGGAAAATTTGAGAAAAAAGCTATCCCAAACTAGGTGGGAGAACATAGATATTTTCCTGAGATGGTGACATTTTTCTTCAGAAGTTCTTGGCATTCCAGGTGTAGGAATGGAGAAGACAGGTACAAGGACTGATCCAGAGTTGGTGTCTGCTGAGTGGGTGTGAAGAGAGGGGGCTGGCGCTTGGGAAATGAGGATGTTGATGGGAGGCATGTTCAGGTGAGCGTGCAAACGGGGGTGGAACCAGGACGTGAGCACATGGCTGGGGGAAAATAAAAGCACCACTGAGCATTTCTGAGGCACTGAAGGTACGGGGAGCTTTAAAAGAGACGACCATTGTGTCAGGTTCCTATTGCTGCTTTAACAAATTACTACAGACTTAGTAGGTTAAAACAGCAGAAATTTAATCTCTTCCAGTTCTGGAGACTAGAAGTTTGAAAAGAGTTTACGGGGCAAAAATCAAGGTGTCTCCATGGCTAGCTCCTTCTGGAGGATCCAGGGCTAATCTACGTCTTTTATGGTCTCACTTGTATCGTTCACTCCAATCTGCTTCTGTGATCACATTGCTGTTGCCTTTTCTGCAGTAGCAGCTATCTCATAAAGATGCCTGTCATGGCGTTACTGGTTCCACCTGGATAACCCACAATGACTTCCCTATCTCCAGATCCTTAACTTAATTATATCTACAACTTTCTTTTTTTTTTTTTTTTTTTTTTGCCAAATAAGGTAATATATTACAGGTTCCAGGAATTAGGATGTGAACATTTTGGGGGACAGGAGTGCTTTACTCAACCTACCACAACATTGTATGCATATTATCAGTTATTTTTGTTTAAACTTTCAGTAGTGGAGCAATTCCCAGTGAAAACAAGGTCCAAAGTGTTGTCATGAGTAGGAATGAGTGAAGGTCATCGAGTCAATCAAGAAAGCAAAGAACTAGAGCATCGGATGAGCCATTTTTTAGAACACTGAAGCCACCAGGATATGGAGTAGGCTTGGGATGCATTGAGACAGTGGCTAGTAACTTGCCCCAGGTCACACAGTTTGTAGCAGGTAGAACTGATTACCTTTATTATTTTTACCAAATAATCTACTTTAATTTCTGGGATATCTGTAAAAGTAAGGAAGACAAAGAGAAGAAGAGAGTCTATTTTCTGTCTGTTCTAGAGCAAGCTTGATTAGATTCTCCATTTGTATTCCTTCCACCCACTTTCCCACCTCTAGATGATTCTCAGTCCTTCTCTGCCCTCTCAGTGCCCAGGAGGCCAGTCTCTACCACTTAGATCTCCCAGAGTCTCCTGTCCTCTGGCTTCTAATTGTGTTTACCCATGGAAGGCCTCCTGCAGGAGTCAGAAGCAGAAAGTATTGGTGGAGTGATGTACCTACCCCCTTCTCCAGCCCTGACTACTGTGGTTCTGCCAGGGACTAAGTATTTCTGCATACAAAGCTCCCGTGTGGTAGAGCTGCTTTCACAACTCCAGGTGTTTCTGGCCTCTGGTAACTCTTTTTCCTTCTTAGCCCTGTCAGGCCCAACTTCCTGCTCATTGCTTTATTCTGGGTGTTTAACCATCCATTGTTGGTTTCCTTGACCCTGTCAATCCCTTTATAAATAATCTCATTTACACTGTCTTCGGTTAAGCCCTTCTGAATGTTTGATCTATTCTCTGCTGAGATTCTGATTGGTATAGTGTGGTATAATTCCAGCCCTTCACAATATTTTCCTTTATAAACAACCATTATAGTTTGGTGTGGCTTCAGAAGTCCCTTAGGTCTGCATTCTTTCAGTTATGAAGTTAATAAAAAAAGAAATCTCAATTTATTTATACCTCTTAATAATGTTCTTTGTTGCTTGTATAATTTCAGTTCGTTTTCAACTACAACTAACAGAAAACATTGCCAAGCATGAGTAAACAAACTGAAGTTTATTTTTAATCACATAATAAGGACAATTTATACAGTTAGATGCTGATATTGGTTCAGTGCCTCATTATTATCAAGGCTTTGGTTATGACCTCTATGATTCTTTGGTTTTCCCTCATGGGTACAAAATGGCTACTAGAGCTCCAGGCTTAATATCTGTATTCCAGGCAGGAAACAAAGGAAAATATGGCACCACCCACATTTATCCCATTATGTTTTCAGAAAAGCAGTTGCTTTCCCAGAAGTATTCTCTTTTCAAAACACATCTGCTCATGCCATATGTATCAGAACTGGCATGTACAGCCACTCCTAGGTGAAAGAGACTGGGTAAGAATCAAATTCAACTTTTCTTATAAAGGCTATGGGCAAAGGAAAATAAGTTGAAAACAAATGTTAATTAAGCAGAGATGTAATCGACACTATCCACATAATCTTAGCAAGGCATTTAAGAGCACGCATTCTGAAGTCAGAGTGCTGAGTTCCAACACTGGGTCCATGGTATTCTACCTGTGTGAATTCTGTGTGAATTTGGGAAGTTACTTAACCTCTCAATGCTTCACTTTCCACACCTGCAAATGGGGATAACAAAAGTATCTCTCTATAAGGGTTGCTGTGATGACCAAATGAGTTAGCATATGTGCAGCATTTAGAACAGGGCTTGGCACCTGGTGAGGATTATATGTTTTTATGTAATTTTATTATTGTTCCTACCAAAACACACAAAGCGGAGGCTACAAGAAATAGAAAAGTGGAAGCCAATAAGAAATGGCATGAACAAAGTGTGTTTAGGCAAACTGTGAAGTTGAAAATATTCTCTCCTTTTCTCTTCTCTTTCCCTTCCATTCCTGATCATATCCTTCCAAGACTTACACAGCTGCTCAGATTTCCATCCCCCTCTTGCCATGCAGAGCTTGCTGCCAAGCTTACTGCATGCATTTGCATTGCACGCAAGAATCAGTCCGCAGATATTTTTAGGTTATTACATTGTTTCAGGGGCTGGGAAAGAATGAGTAAAACAGCCATGGCTCGGTCATGGTGTTTCTTACAGTCCAGTTGGAAAGAAGAAATTAAAACATAATTAGACAGAGAATTAATTGATATTTGATATAGGCAAAAACAGAAATTTTAAGTACTCGCTGAGAGCATCTTAATCTTAGGAGCCAGAGAATGCTTGCCTGAGGAAATGACATTCATGCTAAGGCCCAAAGGTGAGGGAATTAGCCGGGTAGAGAGGTGGGTCTGAGATTGGGACAGAGGAGTAGAGAGTTTCAATAGAGGAGAGGGTGTAAAAACCTAGAGATTAGAGTGTGTGAGAAGCGATGGACCTCTCTCTCCTCTTCTACTCCATCAAGTATGTCTTTCCCGTCTGTCTCAGTCCCGCTGAACTGCTACTACTTAATAGTTGATAGCGAGTTATTTGGTGAAACTCTAACTGCCCAGGCCATATATGAGCCTCAGAATTTTCTCTTCCCAGTTTTCCTTAAGAAAAAAAAAAAAAAAGACACCGATGAGCTAATCCACACTAAAGTGTTAAAGATTTCCAAGTCTAGATATACTCTGCTTTCAGTTTACTGATATTTTAACAAGAAACTTCTAGGTACATCAATGCTTGCTTCATAAAGAGAGACTTTGATAAGTAGGAATTTCAGCTCTTTAAATAGGAATTTATTTTATTGTAGGGAATTGTTGGAGATGAGACAAGATTATTTATGTGATGCAATAAAAACCATATTGTTTGAAGGTAAACTTGTAATTATCTCAAGCATGTTGGCACTAATAATGGCATGAAGAACTTTTTGATTTAGTATCAATTGGAACATAATCATTCATTATTCATTAATACAATGACAGATTCATAATATTTCCTGTTTATGAGAATCAAAACTTTGAAATACTATTTAGAAAATAAGAATGGAAATGGGTTTTAATTTTCAGGACTTGGCAACAATGAATACAATAACATAACTTTTATTCTTTTTCTCATTGATGAGTCAGTCATGCCTTAACATATAGTCAGATCCTTCAGCAAAGTAACTGCTTTCTGAGCTGTGCTGTCCCTTCCCATTTACTCCAGAGCTCCCCTATGGCTGGCCAGTGCAGGGAATGCTAATATCTGTGACTTCTATTTCTTTCTGAGGGGAAAGATAAGTTTCAAATTTTGTAATGTTATATCTAATCACAAATAAGCAGAGAATGCAAAAGCCACATTCATGAAGATCTAAGGATCAAAGGGAATCTTGAGTGTTGTAAATAGTCAATGCAGGTTCTTCAAGATTATTTCATTAAAGTAACATAGAATGCAGAAGCACTTGTCACTATCACACAAGGTATCAGACTGGATTAATGAAAAATTCTTTGGTTCCCCACTTTACATTGGCTTTGCAAATTTGAAACTCTTTCAAATGATTGTCTTCTTTGTGTGGTTTACAGCTAAATGTTCACAGTCATTCTAGCTCTCCTCCAGGCTGACGGCTCCTGCTTTTCATTCATGAGTTATATCCAATTGTTTCTGTTCTACCACAAGTATCTGCTTTTCTCATGGTGTATGTATTTGTATATTGACGTGTACCTTGCCTTATTCCAAAATAACTGACACAGTTCAATACATTGGACGGATTACATGCTAGATTTTATGACCACTTTTGATTGCTCAGAGGCTATTAAAAAACTCAATATTTTCACTCGAAAAAAGTAAGTATGTTCTTCAGATGTTTAAAAAAGTTTTTAATTCTTGCAAAATATACAACTTATTTAATAAGCTGATATATCTGATGTTGAGTTGTAAGTCTGGTTAAATTTCAAAAGTCTACAGCTGTTGCTAAGGAAACCATGGTCTCCTTTGTCAATTTCTTGTTGGGGTAAAAGCTTTCTGAGAAATCTCTAATTGGTAACTCCTTGTCCCGGAAGGTCTGTCAGAGATGTGAATGCACATCCAATGGTCATTACCTCTCCTGTGGCAGTCGATGCTCTAGCTACATGCAACGGAAATTCATTTCTCCAAGTGCGAATAACAGAAAATGTTGAGATTTTCAAGCCCTCTTGGGAGTAAGAGGTAGTATTCCATAGATACTGATTTAAATTGGTTTAATTTTAAAAGCTAATGGAGAAAAGTTGCAAGGGGCATTTTACCTGCTAGTGACTAAAAGCTGCATACAAACTTCAGCTTTCAAATATTAAATGATGATAGTCAAGCATTTTATTAAAGCAGAATAACAAAATTCAAAATTAAAACGTTACTAAATCACAACTCAGTGTTTGCATTTAAAATTATCATAGTGTGTGTATGAGTTTGTAGTACTAGATAAATGGCAATACCCAAATTGTATACTATTACTTCCATCTCGTCTTTATCCACATCAGAGAAAAGTGTTATTGATACTATTTATTCATTTATTAAATAAAAAAATGCATCGAACTTCTAACATGAACGGAAACTAAGGCATTGTTGATAGAGAACATAGTCTCTGTCCTGAAGAATTTACTGAAGTCCTGTGGTATAATCAGCCAAAAAATTCAGACTTTACATAATCAGAACAGAAAAGTTACTAAATAAACAAAGAAAAAAACTCAGCAACGACAACAATCATAACAGTTAACCACAACAACAAACACTGGAAAGAAGGTTAATATCATTTCAAAAGTTACTCAATAATATTTAAAATGTTGAGTTGACACCCAAAAAAAGAGACATGCAAATAAAGAAGTATGGCTCATACATAGGAAAAAAAAACGATATCAGTAGAAACTGTTCTTGAATAAGTCCAGATTTTAGACTTATTAGAAAAAGACTTTAGATAATCTATTATAAATATGCTCAAATAACTGAAAGAAGCCAAGTATAAAAACATAAAGGGAAGGATGGTATGAGAATATCTCACTAAATAGAGAATACTAATAAAGAGACAGAAATTATATATATAACATTTCATATTATATATATAATATTTATGTATAATCTAAAGTTTAAAACTACAGTAATTAAAAGAGAATACTCACTAGAGAAGCTCAACAACAGATTTAAGAGAGCATCCCCCTCCCCTCCAAAAAAAAAAAGGAAACAGTAAAATTGAAGATAGATCAATTGAGATGACCCAGACTGGGATACAGGGAGAAGATAATCAAGAAAAATTAACAGAGACCTGTGCACACCATCAAGCTTACCAACATACACTCAATGGGAGTTTCTGAAGAAGAGAGAAAGGGGTAGAAAGAATATTTGAAAAATTAGTGGCTGAAAACTTCCCCAAGTTTGGTGAAAAACATCTAGGAAGCTTTAAAAAATTCAAACGGGAGAACCTTAATGAGATCTGTTTCAGATATGTCATAATCAAACTATGGAAAGACAAAAAATCTAAAAAAGAGCAGAGGGAAATGTCTTATTACATGCAAGGGATGCTCAATATGATGAAAAACTGATTTCCCTCAGAAACCATGATGATCAGAAGGGAGAAGTATGACATATTTAAACTGCTAAAGAAAAAAGACTATCACCCAAGAATTCTATATTCAAATATCCTTCAAGACTGAAGAATAAATTAAAACATTCTCAGAGAAATGAAAACTAAGAAAGGTTGTTGTTAGCAGACTTGTCCTACAAGAAATACTAAGGGAAGTCCTTTAGGCTGAAATAAAATGACAGTAGACATTAACTTGAATCCACGTGAGGAAAGAAATAGCACTCGTAAAGGAAACAATATGGTATTAAAAGACAACTGCATAATGCAATAATTATAAAACATGTTTACTGGCATATCATATATAAATATATGATTTGCATAACAATAACACGAAGAACAAAAATAAATGGAAGCATATTGGACCAAAGTTTTCATATACTATTGCAATTAAGTTGGGACTAATCCAAATGATAATGTTTCAAGTTAAGATGCTAATTGCAGTTCCCAGGGCAATTACTGAGAAAATAACACAAGAAATATATAATTAAAGAAACAATGATAGAATTAAAATAGTACTGATATTGCTTGGCTTGTCCCTCCTCACCCAGATCTCATCTTGAATTCCCACATGCTGTGTGAGGGACTTGGTGGGGGTAATTGAATTATGGGGACAGGTCTTTCCCATGCTGTTCTCATGATAGTGAGCCCCTCCCATCACAGGCCTCAGTGTGGAGGCCTAAGGAAAAATGATTTTGTGGGCTGGGCCCAGGGTCCCTGTGCTATCAGCAGTCTAGGAACTTGGTGCCATGGGTCCCAGCCACTCCAGCCATGACTAAAAGGGGGCAAGGTACAGCTTGGGTGTTTCAGAGGGTGGACACCCCAAGCCTTGGCTGCTTACATGCGGCATTGAGACTGTGGGTGTGCAGAAGTCAAGAATTGAGTTTTGGGAACCTCCACCTAATTTCAGAAGATATATGGAAATGCCTGGATGCCCAGGCACAGTTTGCTACAGAAGCAGGGCCCTCATGAACCTCTGCTAGGACAGTGCAGAAGGGTAATGTGGGGCTGGAGCCCCCACACAGAGTCCCTACTGGGACACTGCCTAATGGAGTTGTGAGAAGAGGGCCACCATCCTCCAGACTCCAGAATGGTAGATCCACCAGGTGCATGGGTTTACCATGTACCTGGAAAAGCCACAGACACTCACTGTCAGCCCGTGAAAGCAGCCAGAAGGGGGGCTGTACCCTGCAAAGCCACAGGGACTGAGCTGCCCAAGACTATGGGAACCCACCTCTTGCATCAGTGTGAGCTGGATGTAAGACATGGAGTCAAAAGAGGTCATTTAGGAACTTTAAGATGTGACTGCCCTGCTGGATTTTGGACTTGCCTGGGGCCTGTAGCCCCCTTTTCTTGGCCAATGTCTCCCATTTGGAATGGCTATATTTGTCCAATGCCTGTAACCCCATTGCAGCTAGGAAGTAACTAACTTGCTTTTGATTGTACAGGCTCATAGGTGGAAGGGACTTGTCTTGTCTCAGATGATACTTTGGAAGGTAAACTTTTGAGTTAATGCTAAAATGAGTCAAGACTCTGGAGGACTGTTGGGAAGGCATGACTGGTTTTGAAATGTGAGGACATGAGATTTGAGACAGGGCAGGGACAGAATGATACGGCTTGGCTCTGTGTCCCCACCCAAATCTCACTTTGAATTCCCACATGTACCCAGTGGGACGTAATTGAATCATGGGGGCAGGTCTTCTCAGTACTGTTCTTGTGCTAGTGAGTTAGTCTCATGAGATCTGATGGTTATTAAAAGGGAGCGTTTCCTTGCACAAGCTCTCTTTGCTTGCTGCCATCTGTGTAAGATGTGACTTGCTCCTCCTTGTCTTCTGTCAGAATTGTAAGGTTTCCCCAGTCACGTGGAATTGTAAATCCAATTAAACCTCTTTCCTTTGTAAATTGCCTAGTCTTGAGTATGTCTTTATCAGCAGCATAAAGACAGATTAATACAGGTAAAGTGGGAAATATCTATTTAACACAAAGGAAGGGCAGAATAGATTAGAAGAACAAAAAAAGTATAAGATATATAGAAAAAAAAACAAAATGGCAGACAGAAATCCTGCCTTATCAGTAATTATATTAAGTGTAAAGAAATTAAACACTCTACTCAAAATCAGAAGTTGGTAAAGTGCATTAATAAAACATGGTCTGACTATCTATTGTCTAGAAAATACACAAATCTGACTCACAAAAAGTATAGAGCAATATCACTTTTGAAAGAGGTGCAAATATATTAAAATATCAGCAACACAAATCCTACAATATACAAAAATGTAATATCTCATAACTAGTAAAGGTAGTTATATTTTAGAGAAGTCACCAGTTCAAAACAATAGCAATATGGGACAAAAACCCATATAATTATATCAATATATAAATAATAAATTATAAAATTCAACAGTAGTTCATGTTTTTTTTTTTTAACACAGCTGGCAAGAGAAGAAAACTTTCTTACAAAGATAAAAGAGTTCTACCAAAAACCCTGCACCATATATTTATTCAGATTACAAATATTTATTTATTTATTTAAATTATTTTTTTGAGACAGAGTCTTGCTCTGTCACCAAGCTGGAGTTCAGTGGCATGATCTCAGCTCACTGCAACCTCTGTTGCCCAGTTTCAAGCAATTCCCTTGAATTATATAGTCTATTTGAAAAATGGTGCTGGTGAAAAAACAACATTAGCTTGTCTCAATTGAACAAAATAAGAAAATGGTGTTAGAATTAATGGATTTCCATTAAAACAGTGAAATTGGCCCCAGTTTCACCTAAAACACAAAAATTGACTTCAGAGAAATAAAAAAAAGTTAACTATGAAAAAATTATTAGAAGACAATGTGGGAGAATATATGCTGTGATGTGGTTAAAAGTTATTTTTAATTAAGGCACAAAAACAAAAGCTATATAAGAAAAATTGATAAATATGTCAAAATTAAAATATAAAATTTGTATTTCAAAATATATGATAAAAGTTTTTTTAAAAAGTTACAGGCTGGGAGCGGGGCACCAAGATGGCAGAGAGAAGGCAACACCAGAATGCAGCTCCCAGTGAATGAGACGCAGAAGGCTAGAGGACTTCACAATTCCAAGATAGGTTCATTTCTGTGGGACTGATAAGACACTGAAAATAGGCCCAGGGAAGGAGTCACAGGGTGAGAGCTGCCCAGTGGGGGGGTTTGGACTAACACCAGTGGGACGGACTGTCCCATAGAGGGAGGCAGAGTTGAAAGAAGGGAAACAGACCATAAGGCCTGGCAGGCCCCACCTCCACAGAACTCAAACTGAAGCCCTCGCTAGAGAGCTTGGAAGCAAATACACTAGCTTGACCCCAACCAGGAAGATCTAGCTAGGGAAGGAGAGATGCCATTGGAAAGGAAGGGTCAATTTCACCTGCAAACAAACTGCAGGGACGGACCACCCACCCAACAACCTGGCTGAACCTGAGAGAGCCCAGTAATGCCCTCTATAGGCCAAAAAAGATATAGCTCTAATCTCACAGAAAAAAATGTCCACTCAGAGACTCAAATCACCAACTTCAAAGATTAAAGGAAGATAAATCCACAAAGATGGTAAAAATCCAGCGCAAAAGGATGAAACCATCAAAGAACAGAACACCTCTTCTCCTCCCAGGGATCACAACACCTCACCAGCAAGGGAACAAAAAAAGACAGAGAATGAATCTGATGATTTCACAGAAGCAGGCTTCAGAAGGTGGGTAATGACAAACTTCTCTGAGTTAAAAGACCATGTTCTAACCCAAAGCAAAGAAACTAAGAACTTTGAGGAAAGGTTAGATGAAATGCTAACTAGAATAACCAGCTTAGAGAAGAACATAGATGACTTGATGGAGCGGAAAAACACAGCACAAGAACTTTGTGAGGCATACGCAAGTTTCAACAGCTGAATCGATCAAGCAGAAGAAAGGGTATCAGAGAAAATCAAATCAGTGAAATAAAATGAGAAGGCAAGATTAGAGAAAAAAAGAGTGAAAAAAATGAACAAAGCCTCCAAGAACTATGGGATTATGTGAAAAGACCTAATCTACATGTGATCAACATACCCGAATATGGTGGGCAGAATGAATCCAAGCTGGAAAACACTCTTCAAGATATTATCCAAGAGGACTTTCCCAACCTAACAAGGCAGGCCAACATTCAAATCCAGGAAATACAGAGAACACCACAAAGATATTCCTCAAGAAAAGTAACCCCAAGGCACATAGTTGTCAGATTTACCAGGGTTGAAATGAAGGAAAAAATCCTAAGGGCAGCCAGAGAGAAAGGTCGAGTCACCCAGAAAAGAAAGACCATCAGACTCACAGCAGATGTCTCAGCAGAAACCCTGCAAGCTAGAATGGAGCAGGGGCCAATATTCAACAACCTTAAAGAAAAGAACTTTCAACCCAGAATTTCATATCCGGCCAAACTAAGCTTCATAAGTGAAGGAGGAATAAAGTCCTTTATGGACAAGCAATTGCTGAGAGATTTCGTCCCTACAAGACCTGCCTTACAAGAGCTACTGAAGGAAGTACTAAATAGGGAAAGGAACAACCAGTACCAGCTGCTGCAAAAATGTACCAAATGGTAAAGAACAATGATGTAATGAAGAAACCACATCAACTAACGGGCAAAACAACCAGCCAGTAACAAAATGGCAGGGTCAAATTCAAACATAACAATATTAATGTTGAATGTAAATGGCCTAAATGACCCAATCAAAAGACACAGACTGGCAAACTGATAGAAAGTCAAGACCCTTCGGTGTGCTGTATTCAGGAGACCCTCTTACATGTGAAGACTCACATAGACTCAAAATAAATTGATGGAAGAAGATTTATCAAGCAAATGGAGAGCAAAAAAAAAAAGAAAAAAAGCAGGGGTAGCAATCCTAGTCTCTGATAAAACAGACTTAAACCAACAAAGATCAAAAGAGACAAAGAAGGGCATTACATAATGGTAAAAGGATCAACGCAAAAAGAAGAGCTAACTATCCTAAATATATATGCACCCAATGCAGGAGCACCCAGATACATAAAGCAAGTTCTTAACCTACAAAGAAACTTAGACTCCTACACAATAATAGTGGGAGACTTTAACACTCCACTGACAATACTGGACAGATCAATGAGACAGAAAGTCAACAAGGATATCCAGGACTTGAACACAGACTTGGACCAAGTGGACCTAATAGACATTTATAGGACAGTCTACCCGAAATCCACAGAATACACATTCTTCTCAGCACCACATTGCAATTACTCCAAAATTGACCACATAATTGGAAGTAAATCACTTCTCAGCAAATGCAAAAGAATAGAAATCATAACAAACAGTCTCTCAGGCCACAGGGCAATCAAATTAGAACTCAGGATTAAGAAAAGCACTCAAAACCACACAATCACATGGAAACTGAACAACTTGCTCCTGAATGATGAATGGATAAATATTGAAATGAAAGCAGAAATAAAAATGTTCTTTGAAACCAACGAAATGAAGACACAATGTACCAGATCCAACAGGATACATTTAGAGCAATGTCTACAGGGAAATTTATAGCAATAAATGCCCATATGAGAAATAAGGAAAGATTTAAAATCAATACCCTATCATCAAAATTGAAAGAGCTAGAGGAGCAAGATCAAAAAAACTCAAAAGCAAGCAGAAGACAAGAAATAACTAAGATCAGAGCAGAACTGAAGGAGACAGAGACACAAAAAGCCCTTCAAAAAAAATCAATAAATCCAGGAGTTGGTTTTTTGAAAAGATCAACAAAATAGACAGACCATTAGCTAGACTAATAAAAAAGAAAAGAGAGAAGAATCAAATTGATCCAATAAAAAGTGATACTAGGGGATATCACCACCAATCCCACAGAAATACAAACTATCATCAGAGAAAACTATAAACACCTCTATACAAATAAACTAGAAAATCTAGGAGAAATGAATAAATTCCTGGGCACTTACACCCTCCAAAGACTAAGCCAAGAAGAAATTGAAAACCTGAATAGACCAATAACAAGGACTGAAGTTGAGGCAGCAATTAATAGCCTGCAGACCAAAAAAAGTCCAGGTCCAGATGGGTTCACAGCTGAATTCTACCAGACCTACAAAGAGGAGCTGGTACCATTCCTGTTGAAACTATTCCAAACAATACATAAAGAGGGAATCCTCCCTAACTCTTTCTCTGAGACCAACATCATCCTGATACCAAAATCTGACAGAGACACAACTAAAAAAGAAAACTACAGGCCAATATCCATGGTGAACACTGATGCAAAAATCTTCAATAAAATACTAACAAACTGAATCCAACAGCACATCAAAAAGCTTATCCACCACAATCAAGTAGGCTTCATCCTGGAGATGCAAGGCTGGTTCAAAATATGCAAATCTATAAACGTAATTCATCACATAAACAGAACCAAAGACAAAACCACATGATTATCTCAATAGATGCAGAGAAGGCCTTCAATAAAATTCAACAGCCCTTTATGCTAAAAACTCTCAATAAACTAGATATCAATGGAACATATCTCAAAATAATAAAAGCTATTTATGACAAACCCACAGTCAATATCATACTGAATGGGAAAATATTAGAGGCATTCCCATTAAAATCTGGCACTAGACAAGGATGCCCTCTCTCACCACTCCTATTCAATATATTATTGGAAGTTCTAGCCAGAGCAATCAGGCAAAAAAAAGAAATAAAGGGCACTCAATTAGGAAAAGGAGAAGTCAAATTGTCCCTATTTGCAGAAGACACGATTGTATATTTAGAAGACCCCATCATCTCAGCCCAAAACCTCCTTAAGCTGAAAAGCAACTTTAGCAAAGTCTCAGGATACAAAATCAGTGTGCAGAAATCACAAGCATTCCTATACACCAATAACAGACAGAGAGCCAAATCATGAGCGAACTCCCATTTACAATTGCTACAAAGAGAATAAAATACCTGGGAATACAACTAACAAAGGAGGTAAAAGATTTCGTTAAGGAGAACTACCGTAAGAGAGGACTCAAACAGATGGAAAAACATCCCATGCTCATGGTTAGGAAGAATCAATATTGTGAAAATGGCCATACTGCCCAAAGTAATTTATAGATTCAATGCTATCCACAGCAAGCTACCATTGACCTTCTTCACAGAGCTGGAAAAAAACTACTTTAAACTTCATATGGAACCAAAAGAGAGTGCGCATAGCCAAGACAATCTTAAGCAAAAAGAACAAAGCTGGAGACATCACATTACCTGACTTCAAACTATACTACAAGCCTACAGTAATCAAAACAGCATGGTACTGGTACCAAAACAGAGATATAGACCAACGGAACAGAATAGAGGCCTCAAAAGCAACACCACACATCTACAACCATCTGATCTTTGACAAACCTGACAAGAACAAGCAATGGGGAAAGGATTCCCTGTTTCATAAATGGTGTTGGGAAAACTGGCTAGCCATATGCAGAAAGCTGAAACTGGACCCCTTCCTTATACCTTATACCTTATACCTTATACAAAAATTAACTCCAGATGGATGGATTAAAGATTTAAACATAAGAACTAACACCATAAAAACCCTGGAAGAAAACATAGGCATTCAGGACATAGACATGGGCAAGGACTTCATGACTAAACACCAAAAGCAATGGCAACAAAGGCCAGAATAGACAAATGGGACCTCATTAAACTTAAGAGCTTCTGCACAGCAAAAGAAACAATGATTAGAGTAAACCGGCAACCAACAGAATGGGAAAAAATCTTTGCAATATACCCATCAGACAAAGGGCCAATATCCAGAATCTACAAAGAACTAAAACAGATTTACAAGAAAAAAACAAACAAACCCATTCAAAAGTGGGCAAAGGATATGAACAGACACTTTTCAAAAGAAGGCAAATATGCGGCCAACAAACATATGAAAAAATGCTCATCATTATTGGTCATTAGAGAAATGCAAATCAAAACCACATTGAGATACCATTTCACTCCAGGTTAATGGTGATCATTTAAAAATCTGGAGACAGATGCTGGAGAGGATGTGGAGAAAAAGGAACACTTTTGCACTGTTGGTGGGAGTGTAAATTAGTTTAACCATTATGGAAGCCAGTGTGGTGATTCCTCAAGGATCTAGAAATAGAAATTCCATTTGACCCAGCAATCCTATTTACTGGTTATATATCCAAAGGATTAAAAATCGTTCTGTCATAAAGACACATGCACACATATGTTCATTGCGGTGCTGTTTACAATAGCAAAGACCTGGAACCAACCAAAATGCCCACCGGTGATAGACTGGACAAAAAAAATGTGACACATATACACCATGGAATACTATGCACCCATAAAAAACGATGAGTTCGTGTCCTTTGTAGAGACATGGATGAACCTAGAAACCATCATTCTCAGCAAACTGACACAAGAACAGAAAACCAAACACCACATGTTTTCATTCATAGGTAGGTGATGAGCAATGAGAACACTTGGGCACAGGGAAGGGAAGAACACTCACAGGTC